>WUQG02023526.1:0-11325 GCA_011317285.2 Androctonus mauritanicus | reverse complement strand
TATTCAGGAAGACATACTCTACAATCCTATTAAGTTTCATCAAAATCGGTGGATTCCACTTGAGGACCTCTCCTTGTGAGTGCAATTAAACGCACAAGCCAGTCATGCTGATAGGCATATGCTAGCCGCTAGGGAATTCATTAATTTTAGTTATTTTTTAACGTTTCTGGTAATTCTGGTAACATTTGTTTGGTTAAAGTGATGGATATCCAATTTTTCAAATTTAAATACCGATATTTGGCTATAATGTGTTCATATAATTTATAAGTTATTCTAAACCTTTCAGTTTTATTTAAAAACAGAGTATGAAAATAAAATAATAACTATAAATAGTACAATTATTTTTTATTTCTTAAGAAATAAAAGCATCTTTAACAATACAAAATTACCCACTTAAGGTTGTCAAAAATAAGCACACGTTTGTCGGTTTTTTTAACAGCGGATTTTACTCTATATGTGTTTAATTTACAATAAATAAATTAATAAGAAAAATGTATACATTCGCCTACATGAATTAAAACTAAATAAATATATATTTTAGGTACTAGAGACAATCCGTCTCATCTCCTTTTTCGGCGGCTTACGCTGTCTTGGTGCTTGTGGTGCGATAGCGTGTTTCTCAATATTTGTGTTATTAAAGAACACAATTTTTTTATTTGATTTTTATTTTTTTATTTTCGAATTATTAACAGTGCAGTAAAGTTATTATTTCGTTATTTTTTTATATTATCGATTTAAAATTCCGTCATTGCAATATTATTTTCGCGAACCACCGGTTGGGAAACGATGGTGTATACCATTCAAGTGCACTAACCCCTTATGTTGGCAATTCAAACGAAGCCCTGGCAACCCATCAGAAAGAGAGGAAGACCGCGTAGGAATCCTGCTCCCAATTCGGGAGAAACCTTGGAAGCAGGGGGATTGTAACGGGACAAAATGGTGTGACAGTCACCCCGACGGGGATAGGTGAAGAAGGCAGAGAGAGAGAGAGAGAGAGAGAGAGAGAGAGAGGAGAAGCAGAGGTTGTTGGAGAGTCGGTGTCGATCAGTGCAGTTGTGTGGGACCTAACGATAGTTAGATTGACAGTTGCGTTCTCTGCAATAAATTAGAACTTTGTTGACTCTAGTGTAACAAGTTTTTTTTTCTTTTTATATCAAAAGTAGTCTCTGTGTCGTTCTGACTGTTCAAGTCTTATTAGCTATCCTTGCTCACTCCACAGACCGCAGGCCAAAAGTCTGTTTATATCGTTCGCAAGTCTCACAGAAGAATTTGATCTTATGCTTGAACGCCGCTTCAAATTTAGGCTCTTAACTTCCTGCGCATTTGCTCCTTAAATTGAGATTTTAGATCTGAAACAAAAAGCGAAGCAGACAAAGCTGACTAGTTTTTCAACGAGTTCAGGAAGATAATATGTCAGTTGCTACATCTTGCAACATCAAACAACTACCCATCAAAAATAAAATTTTATATGTTGCATAATTAGTATTTTGAAAAATTAAATAAAGATTACTGAAATTATAATATTGTACACTGCATATATTGTAATTATTTGTAAGTACAAGTATCCCTCCTATAGTATGTTCTCCTAAAACACAATTTCACTCCAACACCATTCGAAAATTGCGGAACCCTCATATAATACGATTTTTATTTAACACATTTAGAAAATTACGTTTGTCTTACAAAACGAAACATTTTTATTAATTTTTTAAATCCATACTAGGGACATAATACACACAAAAAATGCAATGATTGGTAAATACTTTGCTAAAATTAGCCATAAATGCAATTTCGCTAGTTTGCCGTGAGAGAACAATATGCTATCTATTTTTGATTTCGATTTGAAATTAATTGTCGACCATTGAGTATTTTGTATTCCAAACATTTATTTCTTGGATAAAAAATAAGTTTTTATTCTTCAATGGAGAATGTGAAATAGAAAAGAAAAAAAATTTTATTCAGAAATTATTTTTGGGTATTTCTTAAGGAACGATTGGTTTGTACCGGGTTAGATTACAGATTTTGTAAAGAGAACCAAGATGCACAAACTTCAAATGCAGGGAAAATTCAGAAAGTGAAGTTGGTATTGTTAAGAATAGATAAACCACATTTTTAATGAACAGCGGTAAAGAAGTTATAATTATTAAATGAATGTTATATAGGCTGTATGCTTTTTTCTTTCTTTTAGTTTGATGTGTATTGTTATTTTTAGGGTCTTACGTATATATTTTTTCTTTCTTTATGTTTTGTGTTATTAATATTCCTACTAAAAATTAAGTTTCTTATGTTGAATTAAAGAAAATTATTTATTTTTGATTGGTTTCGGAATCTCTCGTTTTTGTATTGCCCTGAGTCTCATATAACACGGTTTCACACATTACGCTGTTTTTCAGGAACCTATCTACCGTGTTATAGGAGAAATACCTGTACTGTAATACACATTAAATAATCTGTCTTTAAACAGAAAAATATATATAAAGCAGGGATGAAAATGTTGGGAAGAAAGCTTTGCAGGAACTTAACTCTATATTTCCCATAAGCGTAATTATTCAATATTCGCGAAGAATTTACAGAACATAACTACCGCGAATAACGAGAATCGACTGTATTTAAAATATTGTAATAGATATGCTGTCCATATATAGAAATACAATAATCACACAGTTTTTTATTTGAAAATTTCTCAGTTTATACATGAGTATTTACAGTACATCCTTTGCAATCATAGATGTTATTTAATAAGCAATATAGAACAAGAGATGGTTATTTCAATTATAGATAGAGTACTAGTAACTTTGATTCTTGCATACAATTTTTTAAATAAACAAAAGTCTATAAGTACCACTGAAAAGTTAACTTTGGATATATCATTTAACTCTATTTTGTCTATAAAAATGTAAACAAATGAAAATACTTTCGAAGATTTGTCGATATCTTTTTTCGATCATACAGAATTTTATGTTTATATTCGTATTTAATATATGCAATAGAAATTATACATTTCCTTTTCTGATTTGATTCATTAAGTTCTTCGCTTTCACGAAATGCTTCATACAAAAGTATACCTTTGACGATTGTTTTTGCTATAGCAATTTCTGATATCATCCTTTATCTGCTTGATAAAATGATGGTTGAGGTAATGAAAAATTAAAAAATTTAAAATGAATTAAATTTAAAAAAATAAAAGTGTATTATAAAATAATATGTAATTAATAAAAACTATTACATAAATGTTTTTTTTCTTACAAGGGATCTTCACGTTCTATGAATTCGATTGCTGAAAATGCTATACCGATAGAACACCTCGACATCAAACGATAGAACACCTTAAGAAACCTCTAATACCTGTATTCTTTACAGATTAACTAAGCCAAAAATTATATTCATTTACTATCCTAAAATATACAGAAATTTTTGATGATTACAAAATTTTAAAATTTTGTAAAATATTTTCAATTCATCGCCTAGAAAGTTTAAGTTTATGTAGAAAACTAATATGTGGAGTATAGTTGCAATGGCGAGACCGGACCGAGAAAAGCAGATTACGATGGAGCTGTTTCTAAAAAAACAACAAGTCTGTATGCAAAGCATATTTTTGTGTATTTTTAATTCTTCTTCTTCTTCACTTGTTAATATGGTGAGGTGTATCTTTAGTTTAACACGGATGGTATATTGGACAAACCATAACTTCCAAAAATTGCGGTTTCTGGTTTAATATTCCATTCCTGTAACACTGAAGAGAGCTTTTATGAAAAGCATTTTTATATGGATTCATTCTTCATTCTTCTCACTTTCTTAAATAAATTTTAAGAAAGGAATGGTGGCAAAAGAAATTAGGAGGAGGAGGAGGAGGAGAATATTCTCCTCCTCCTAAATTTCTTTTGTCATCATTACAGTTTCACTTATTGTAACGAGTTAGAATTTTTCGCATAATCTACAATTACTGCTCTATCCATCATTTTCATCTTTATAATTTTGATTTACACCAAACTAATAGACGAAAAACAAAGCGAATTTTGAATGATTTACATATTTTAATAAATGAATTTGTCTCTTCTTCAAATTAAATCTGATTAGTTAATTCTTATGATAAAAAGAAATAATTTTAAACATTTAATAGTATCGATAATTGATAGTCATAATTTTTTCTATGGCTACAAAAATTTGCATACAGTCAAGTATAAAACTAGCCTATGACTGCCGATTCAATTCTCTGGATGATTAGGAAGCAGCATTGGTGACTAGGAGTTAATTTAATCGGTATGTAGGTAATTTCTTCTAATTTCGAATTCGAAACTAAAGAGAATAATTGCATTTTTTTCACGTTTTGCTTCATCCAATGCGATGTTTTTTTCTGTGGTTGTTCAAAGACGTTGTTATTAAAATTTAATTTTTTATTTGAAAATAGTCATGGAAGAAATACACGAAGAAGAAGAAGAAAATTTTTCATCTCCCTCATCGTCGCTAACTCCGCTATCGGTTCTATCGTCGCCTCCGCATTTATTATCAGATACAGAAAATGATGACAAGAAGTGCATAGTTTGCAAAGATTTTTATTTATCTCAAAATGAAGCGGAACGGCAAATATGTTTTTACTGTGAGGAGTTTTTTAAACATTCCATGAAAATCTGTGCGGATTATGATTGCAAAGAATCTCCGATTTGCCAAGCCATGGTCTTTAATGTACGAAACTGCGATTATTGCAGAATGGAAAAGTGTTTTTTTCTAGGAATGAAAGATCTAATTTCTTGTGGTATTTTTGTTTTGTTAAATTTCTAATATTTATCGAATTATCTATTCTACGATATATATAATTTGTTTTTTGTCGATAGATATTGACGTATCTCTTAGAGAACAGAAGAAAATGGGAACTAGCGAATTTAATGTAATTATTAATAATAATAATAATAATAATAATAATAATAATAATAATAATAATAATAATAATAATAATAATAATAAATATTGTCGATAATGTAAAAGATCGGAAACAATCTTTTAAAAGTAATTCGTTCTTCACCAGATTTCGCTCTTTTTTTATCGTTTTCGTGAAATTAATAATTTTACAATGAATATTATAATCATTGTAATCTAGATTTGTAGTCATTTATAAATATTTCATATTTATAAATCACAACAAATCTAGTTTGAGATAAAAAGTAATCCTTTCTATTATACAATATTTATTTCTAATGAAATTTTTAAAGCACCGGTAGTAGTAGTAGTGGTGGTGGTAGTAGTAGTGGTAGAAGAAAGAAATGGCCTGCAAAGTACACCTCTAGAAGTAAGAAATTTTTCAGTGGGCGCGCGTTTTTTCTTGTCGTAATCATAGTCATAGTATATGCCTATTATACGAGTGCGGGCTAATAGTCTTTGCTGATGAAAGAAAGTGAGCAATTAAAGTGTTTGGAACCGTTAGTTTTGAGTAATAATAGAGTTGTAAGATATGTTAAAAACTTTATTCTATAAAGTAAACTGGATGGCTCCCTCTTATGGCCATTTTTCAGCAAAAGCGTAGCAGCCGAAGTGGAGTTCTCACGTGGTATAATACTCTATATTGAGGTAACACTCTGTATTAATTATTAGCTGGTCGTCCCACTTATTAACATAAATGGGGTATGTCTGGCCACCAAAAGCATCAATTTGCTATATTGTCGAAATTAAGTTCACGTCCGCCATATTGATAGTTTGGTTAGGCAAACTATCAATATGGCGGACGTGAACTTACGGATTGCTTCGTTTTTCTAAGTAGAGGGAGCTATCCAGTATATGAGTAAAATACAAAATTTGAATAATTTTATTATTTAGGCTGTTAAAAACGACCACGAAGAAATATGGGTGAGAGCATTACTAAGTTTTAATAGATACTTAACACTAATTCAAAAATGGCTATCCGTATTTCCTGAGTATCAGAGGCTGAGCGAAGAGGATAAAGTAAGTACCCATACCAACTATTGGCACAATTGAAAGTAACCGATTCGAATTTGTTTATTCTATATATTTATGGTAATTAAAATGCTTTATATTTTAAATACCTTCAAATTTCGTGGAGAGAATCTAATTTTGAGCGTTTACCATTCGTTTGTGCTTAATGTAAATATATGGCGTTAGCATAGAAGGCAAATCTCCTGATAGACCAAATGGTGGCGAACACAGCTCTCTCTCTCTCTCTCTATCTCTCTCACTCTCTCTCCATTTTTAATTACTATTATACAGTACGATCCCGTTTAACGCGGCAGATACGTTCCAAGTAAACCAAGCTGTAAATGAAACAGCGTTAAACGAACAAAAAAGTCATCTTAACATGTAAATAATGGGAATAGGTGAAATAGAACAGCGAACAAAAAAGTATATATACCATTTTTTTATTTTGTAACATGCATTATTATTGTATTAAATTAATTATTGGCATTTTTTATTGCTAATATCGATTTTTTATTCGTAGACCATTTATGAAAATCAAAAATATTAGAGTAAATAATTTTTGTGTGATGAGGAAGATTCCTCCTCATTTGATACTGTTTTTCGTTAAAAAGTCATCTAACGTCGTTTTGCCTTTTTCCTCTTTTGTTCAGAAAACAACTATCTGTAGCGAGCAGTGCAAGCTCTAGCATTTATGTCACCCCGGACAAAAAGACAAATTGCTGCTCCTTAAACATATTTTTTTTTTAATAAATATATATTTTATTTAAAATAAAGTCAAATGGTTATCACTACCGCCGCATTAGCGAGAATAATGCTAATGTATAACGAAACCGCTTTATAATTAGAGATGATAAACAAGTGGATGTATGATATTCCTTCCGATTCCTGTTTCAAACAAGTTCACGTAGCATTATGCGTGCTATTCTATACGGTGCCCGATTTAGATACCTAGCCTTTTTGTTATTTAATTAAGCACGCCGCTCTATTTATGGTTGTTTTCTTCGGAAATAAGGATTACAAATATTTTTTAGCTTTTGGATAAAAACAGTAAATACAAAATTAAATTGCGTGGTAATTTTAGTTAAAGAAAAAATCGACAAATATAAATTCGATTAATTAACTTATAAATATTTTGTCATATTCGCAACCAAAATGCGCCCTTTAGATTTGCGCCCTGGACAAATGTCCGGGTTGGCGCTCCTAGAGCGGGCCCTGTAGAGAGACATCGCATCCATGACACTTAGTCTATTCTTTTGAATTTCTATAAAAATTTGATTTTATTTTGTATAAACTCGTTTTATAATTTCTATAATAATGGATACTTGTTTTGAGAAAATCCGTTGCATATTTGGCAGCAGACTTGCGTATGTATTGCACTGCACTGATATCAAACCCATTGCGAGACGATATAAGAATATCAAAGCAACAAATTCGTATGACTTCGGATTTAGATGAATATAGGTTTGAAAAACAGCGCCAAAAGTGAATTTAATAAAAAACTAATATATATAGAATTCGAAAAAACCGCGTTATATCGAAACAGCATTAAATGAAAGTGTTAAGCGGGGTCTTACTGTATATACCGCACACGCCAGAATAGATATAACTTAAACTGTAAATGTAATATAGTAAGAAATATGTAAGCCAGTAGGACGATTATAATTGATTTGATATAATTAATATAATTGATAATACTCAAAATAAATCTTGTCAAATTTTTTTTTTTAAATTTAAAAAAAAAAAATTTGACAAGATTTATTTTGAGCTAAATTTGAGCTATGATTTGCCGTTTGTGTTTTTTAAGTTTCTTTTCGATGCATTTTGATTTTATAATTTTTTAAAGGTCATCTTAAAAGAACGATATCGCCTGAGAGGAGTTATAATTCATTTGATAGAAAGATCTCTCTACTACCACCAAGTACTGAAATTCGACGGTTTCTACTGGAATCCGTGGAATTATTCGATGAATGATATAACAATATTACTAGCTAATATTTTATCAATTATTCTACACTTGGAGGATCAACACGTGACACTAGACAGCTTTAATATATTAAAGCTGAAACTAGTGTTAAGAAATAGTAAGAGCAGGATTAATTATATATATCTTGAAAATCAATGATGTATAATATCCGCAAATTATTATAGATGTTCGTATGAGGGATATACCAATCGACGGAGCATTTTTGCAGTTGCTCGAAGAGAAAATTGACGAGACGGAAAGTCGTTTATTAGCTATCTTAAATGAAAGAGGAAATGTAATCGAAGAGTCCGCTGCATCCTAGTAAGCCAGTTAAAATATTAGGTGCGTTTCAAACCTCCACAGGCTAATCAATGATGAGGTATAAAATCTCAGCAAGTCAGTATTGAGCTCATCAGAGGCTCAACAAAATCATTGCAGTCTATAGGTGTTGTGCTGACACTGTTTTATCCAATATGGCGGAAAAAGTGGAGTTCATACTAGACCAAGATTCTTAATCGGAGGTATCCATATTCCTTGAGAGTATGGAAACCAAATGCTGGGGTTATGGGACTCTAGCTCTGTATTTATTTATTTAATGCATTAACTTATATTTAAGTAGTACATGAATGAAACGCGATAGAATCATCATAAGAGGGTATGGAATCATCGAAAGGTTCAGAACCCTTGTACTAGATAAGATTTTAAAAGTTAGAGCGTGTAACAAGTCATTATCATCGTCGTTGTTTATTGGAAATAAATTTTAGGCCTACTACTATTCTAATGACGATAAAGAAGATATAACATTCATTATTGTCTTTATCACTCTGTTAGCCATCTTATCACCACACTCAACAAGTCATTTCCAATTGGTTCGTTCCAGAAACAAACTGGTATTTCTGATGCCATAATAGATTAATCACTGATTTCCTGTTGAGGTTTGGAATGCGCCCATTTTCTAAAATTTATAGTGTATCGGACATAATATCCCCGCTTAATTTTATTTATTAATTAACTTAAACTTATGTAATTTAACAGTGAAGATTTTTATTATTATGAACCCTCTCCTCCCGATGACAATTTTCCCGAGCATCGTATTCAAGTGGTAATATATAAAATTATTTTAAATATATAGCGATATTAAACTTAATAATAGATTTAAAATATATTAAAAAATTGTTATAGTTTATAAGCTTATATAAGATTTATTGCAATACGTATCTCCAGATTTGGAAAATTATAGATTTTTTATAGATAATTTTAGTTTAATTGCAAAAATTTTTTTTCCAGGAACTGTAATTTTTAAATCAACAATCTTTTTAAAGAATTCTAACTACGTGAGATTTTAATAATTTTTAAACTTTTTTCGCCATCAACATTTTGCACGTATGGTAATTTTTAAACGATTATTTTAACGAAGAAAATTTTTAAATTATTTTTTAGAATTCTTTCTGTATTTTTAAAATTGCAAGGAAAACGAATAAAAATTTTTTGCTTTAATTGAATTGTGTGTTTTTAATATATACTATGGCTAACCATGGTTATTATTGATATCTGCCAGGCCAACTATTTAAATAGCTTTTAGTAGTTAAGTTCATTTATATGGTTTGAAGAAAGAAATAGTTTTGTAACGGATTAATCTACCGGAGTTTATCGGTAAACCATCTGTGATAGGGAATATCGTCCATCTCAATATTTGTAACTCTTTTCACTAATTGAAAATGTGCTCGAATAGTAAATACATTCATTTCGATGACCACCCATCCCTATATTGTACATAAAGAATGTCGAATAAGAGTTATTAGATCGTGACACATGAACGCGACGCGAAATGAAACAACTTACAACATTCGCTTCGCGTTGCACTGGGCCATAGCCTGTCTAGATCAGCGGTCGGCAACCGATGGGCCGCGGACCACCAGTGGTCCATGGCATAATTTTAATGGTCCGCAAAGAAATTCAGATGATATTTAAATTCGTTGAGCTCATTTAATATAAACAAAATTTATTTTTTACTTAAAAATTAAGTCCTGTAAAATAGAACAAGAACATTATATTGTGAATTGATTTGTTGAAAAGCGAAATCGAGATATGCCATTTTCTTTCACTTCTTTTCTACAAAGAATACAGTTTCTTCTGTTATAACTTCTCTTCATCTCAATTAAGAAAAATAATTTAAAATCTACTGTGTAATCAATAAAACTGTTTAATTAGATATTATTCTACAATTATAGCTTTTAAGACGAACTAACTTGCAAGACTCTCGGCAAAAGTCACGCAGCCAACAGGAACATGTGAACAGATTAAAAGACGCGTCTTAGCAACATTTATTGTTCAGTTATTAAATCATTTTCGTATAGCTCATAAAATTAATGTCTTTAAATCGTATACATTTATTAATAAATAATCAATGTCTTTTTTTTTTTTTTTTTTGCTTTTCTTATTGAGAAATGTTATTCCTGTCTATGTTCGGGACGCTATTTGTCTAAATTTTAGACAAATAGCGCCCCGAACACAGATCACTTGAATCACTTTGTTGATGTTGTGAGCCCATTTCATTGCATTTTCATGTTGAGATGAGTTGCTGTCAAGGGGGTAAAGCTTCAACCTGATTGTTTAATATGCGACAAGAAGTAAAATTATTCTTTCAACAACAAAATAATTTTGAATTCCAGAATTTCTCCGATGATGACTGGGTAGGAAAGCTTGCTTATTTGGCAGACATTTTTTCTTTGTTAAATGAGTTGAACATATCTATTCAAGGACAACTTTCAGAAGTTTTTACTTTGCGAAGTAAAATGGACGCATTTCAGAAGAAAATATTGTTATGGAAAACACTATTCATCGACGATTTGCAAATGTTTCCAAATCTCGATGAATACATGAAAGAAAACGACGTCAACCGACAGATAATAGGTCTTGTTCAACAGCACTTGCAGTCACTCAGTCTTGAACATTATTATCCAAAAGAAAAGGTTCCCAGAAATGGAAATATGTGGATAGTAAATCCATTTTCATCAAATAATGAGGAAAGCAATTAAAATGTGAAAGAAGAAGAAAGTTTAATCATATTATCGTCGGATGATGATCTCAAGCTTCAATTCAACTCGTCTTCAAGAAGTCATTTTTGGCTTTCTGTAAAAACCAAATATCCAATATTGAGTGAGAAAGCCTTAAAAATTTTGACTCCATTCACAACTATCTACGTGTGTGAAAAAACGATTCTCAACTGTAACATCTATTAAAAACAGATATTGCTCTCGGCTTGAAATAGAAGCTCCTTTACGTGTTGTGGTGACATCATTGGTGCCAAGGATTAGTAAAATAATTTTAAATCAAGAGCAGTAAATGTCGCACTAATTTTTAATATATATTACTATTATTTATTACTCTTTTTGTGTTACCATCAAATAAATGCAATTAAAATTATTAATATATAA
>WUQG02023515.1:0-11325 GCA_011317285.2 Androctonus mauritanicus | reverse complement strand
GTTATTTCCGAGGATTTTTCGATATATAACTAGATTAATGATTTAATTAATAGGCCCGTATTGCGTCTATTTTTATAATTATGTTTAGACTTTACGATTGGATCAATTTGCCTTACAAATAAAATCATTAAAATGAAGTTTCGGTCCATAACCCACGACCTTCTATTACAAACACGGAATAAATTGACCAACTATTATTAATCCCGCCTCGACGGGTCTTATAATTTATCGTGAATATAAGGTAACGCATTATCGTGAACGTGATCGGTACAGCGATTCAATCGTCTTACTATAGAATATTCGCATTGACTTTTATGTATCACGATTGCGATTTAATCACGAAGACGAGTCGACAATCGAATTTAACTATCGTTAGACAATAAATATAACTACGGTTGATTATTCAATCCTTGAATTGTATAGTTTTATCTCGCAATTAAAATGTTTCGAACGCATTTTGTTTTATTAAGAAAGAAAATTACCATCCTTATTTATTGCACTATTCAGTCTTAGGAATTTAGAAAAAGTCACTATCCTGGTTACTATTATTAAATAGTTCTTTGTTCCCTTTTCAGGTGATGTACCTCCAGTGGAAATGACTATAGTGCCACAGACACAGTTTGCTCCATTAGCTGATACTCTATGCAAAGTAGTCTGCGAACTTAATTGCGAATCAATTACTGCTACTAAAGACGTCATCGTTGATAGAATTCAGACGAATTTTTCAGAAATGGTCGTTCCTGGAGAAGATATTCTGCATCAAACGCTCGGCGGATTAATTCGAGATCGTAAACTCTATCATGCTGGCAATGGTTATCATATAGTCACACCTGATACGTACAGTGCCACATCGGCATCGCCAATTGCTTGGGAAAGACAAATGTTAATGACAAATGAAGAAGCCATTGTTCGACTTCTTACGGCTGAAACTAAATCAGAAAAATGGCGTAATAGAGCTATACAGGTAGAAGCACGAGATGTAATTAGCGGTGATCGACCCGGAGACAAGGTGATTTTTCCTTCTGAAGATTGTTCAATAAGATTGGAAAGAAGTCATTCTTTAAGACTACAGAAAGAACGAGAAAACTGTAAAACAGATGCCTGCGAAGGGTTATATCGTTTTAACTCTCTGAAAGTATCCGGTAAACGAAGCGATAGTGAAGACGGTCAAAAAAGTGAGTTGTTTCATTGAATTTGGGGGGCTGGGAATTCATAAATGATAATTATGGAAGATCGTGTGATGAATATCCATCCTCTGCTTATTAAGCGATCGTGATAACACCTGACGTTCTGCTTACGAAAATGGATGCATAAATAAATCGTGCTTCGAAAGTCTTTAGTTATTTAAATTTTAAAGTTACATATACATCATTTATTCTTAAAAAAAAGATAATTAAAATTACAAAAAATTGTTACTTGCTAAACACTAATTTTCTTTGATTTTATGACGTATTTTAGTTTATTAAATTATTTCGAAAAATTCAAATTCATGACTTATTTGACATTAATAATGTTTCGATATGCAAGCGGAATAACATGTTAAAATGGGTACATGTATGCGATCGACACGATTTGTAACATATACGTGATATCGAATTTTTCTAATTTCATTGTTATATTTTTACTAGAACTATTTTAGTTACGAAATGTACCGGATAATGTTTAACCTAAATATTGAAATGCAGCTTGAATTTCTTTACCGTTTTTACAGGAGATAAAGTATCAATATTTTGCAAATTGTTCAGAAGATGCCATTCCAGACCATCTTCGCAGTCAGTCAAATACGCAACTTTTGCTACACAATTTCCACCTTTAGAATGGTCCGATCCTAATTATATATTCCTGCAGTCACAAGGAACGCAAACTTGTGAAAAGGATTTGCCAACTGTAACCAAGGTTGAGTTGGAAATAATTTATTTTATATTTTTCTCCATGTTTTTATTATTGAACTTATAATGTATAATTTATTCATTTAGGTGAGACGTAGAAGTCGTCATGGTGCCAACCGTGAAAGACGATCACTACATATTCACGCCAATAACAGAGATTGCAAAATCCATCACAGTCCAAACCACCAGAACTGCAATGGCATCAATTCGCGTTCCTATTGCAAACAGCCTGGTCCTCGCAAAAGTTTTCCTACAACAGAAATAGAATGTCCAAATTCCAGACAGATGTCTCCGATTTTAAACAATCGCCCTGTTCCTAAAAGGCGACCATCAGACAAGTTAAATAATTCATCCGATAGTCCAAAATATATTGATAAACAAAAACAGTTAAATATCACTAATAACGAATTAACCGATTGTCCAATCAAGTATATATCTTCAGGTCGTTTACAAAATGGTTTGGTAGAAACGAACGTCAAAACAAAAGACGATTTATCATGGAAGTATCACTTGTTACAATCATCCGATGCACTTTATAAAATTTCTCCAGGGAGAGAGAAATCTAAAAGTCCCGAAAGTGAGAACAACAATGCTTTGAATAACCATAAAATTACACCAACTAAAGACGTATCGGTAGATAACTCGGTAGATTTTGAAGTTAGCGTTTATCCACATCTAACATGGGAACGGCAAATTCCAGGAGAATCTTCCATTAAAAAGCCCGACGATTGGTGTCAAACTGTTTCAGGAAAGACATCATTTAACCGCACAACAGCCCGTCCTGCCACTTTAACTACTGTAACTAGTATAACGACCTGTTTGTCACCAGGGACTCCTAAAGCAGATTTAGGCACCACTAAAAATCGACAAAAGCCACCATAACGAATAAAATTATAGATTTTTCAAATTAAAAAAAAGTCATTGTATTTGTGCCAAGAATGCCATGTTTGTGCCATGTATGTCGTGATGCCATAGACTTTTTGCTATGCATGCATCTTTTCTAATATTAAGATTGTAGATAGATTTTTTTAAACATTTTAACCATATCGAGAATTTATCAATTTTTTCTCTCCATCTTTATCTATAAATTCTTGATAGATTAGATTAATATTCTAAAATGTGGAATTACAAATTTTATATTAAAAAAAATTCGACTTACAAAGCCAGAGAAAGAAATAAACTCATTTAAAGGCGTTTAAACTGCCAATTGTTTTTTAAAGATGTAAATAATGAGTTTTTGTATATTTATTCTTAACCCCCCAAAAATAAAATCGCCTGAATAACGTTATTTTTCTAAAAATCAATAATTATTTTTCATCATTTATTGTATAAAATTTTTATAAACTAAATTTAGAAATCACAAAAGAAATTCATTAATGTTGTTAAGGCGATTTTATATAATTTAGTAATTTTTTTAAATGACTAAAAATTTATATATATAATGTTATTGTGATAGTGATAGTCGTGATTGTTTTAAAATAAATTTAATCATAATTTTTATGGTGCATTTTAGATTGTTTTTTTTTTAATATAACTTTATATACAAGTAAATATTTTTAAAAACAATTATATTGATAATTATTTTCAATATAAATTTAAATTACCATATTAACTCTCTTAATTATTATAATAATTAAAAAAATATATATTAATTTATAATGATTATCAAAAAACATGATTTAAAAATATTTTTAATCATAATTAAATATAGTATTTTTTCATAAAATATTTTATTATTATTTTTTAAATTTCAAAAATAATTTCTTAAAATACTTTTATTACTATTTTAAATTTAATTATAATTAATTTTTTTTTCATTTCAGTCAAAGGTAAATAATACAGTAGACACGATTTAATTACTAATCTGCGCTTATTGTACACACAAAAATTTTATTAAACAAGATTATGTTATTTAATTAAAAATGTTAAAAGTGATGCGTTAAAGGTACATCAAATTATTTTTCTGCTTAATTAACTTAAAAATAGTTAAAACAAAATGAGCTTTACTCCTAAACGTGTTTTAACCTTGAATTCAATATCTCTGATATGATATTTATGCTTCTACACACACACATATCTATATACTGTATATATATATATATATATAAAATGTTTCTTCTGTATAAAACATGAACCGATAAAATTATATATCGAAAACGATATGATTGCAGTAAAATTAAATGTCAAAAGTCGTATTGGCGTTTATAATAATAATATTTAAAATAGATACATGGCCATAATTATGCAAGATAAATTAATATTTTTATTATCATTAAAATGAAAAAAAAAATGGAATAAGTAAGTAGTAAATAATGTCAAAAGATTAGAATGAGTTCATTGAATAATAAACACTCATTAAAATCAACATAATATCGGTCGATAAACTTTTAAGTACTGCATTTCATTTAAAATATGAGTGTCTAGTAAAATTTCTTTTTGTTTTTCTGTCGATTAAAAAAAAAAATTGTAATTTTTGATCTGCGGGGAGCGAATTTAAAATTACATTCTAGAAATGTCAAGATTGAAGAATGGCAAGGTCGTTACAGGGAGATTCGAGGGTCAGAAAAACCCCAAAATTCCACTAAGACAAGGAATGGGAATTATTCGATAAGGTAGCATCATTGTAAAAATATTTTTTGCGTGTTTTCTTCTTTATACCATACACAGATTTAACGTATTTTTTATTTATAAATAAAATCGTTAATTTTTTTTTATTCTCGTATAAGAATGATATATTTGCATTTTTATGACATTTTATATCGACCAATAATAACTTTATAACCGGATATCGTTACTTTGTACAATTGGAGAAGCTTAGCTTTTGTCACGAATTGCCTTGAAACAATACGGCTTTACTGTAAATAATCACGGTGTTTATTGTTTACTCGTACCAAACTTCCGAATAAAACTTTTGTTGTATCTGGCACGAGTTTATAAACAATAATTGTGGATAATAAATCGTATTCCTGGATATTGCATGGTACAATAATGACTCGCTGTCTTCTAGTGAAAATAAAAGTACATTATTATTATTATTATTATTGAATGTAAATTAGATTTGATGTTTTGAAATTCTTTACCGACGTTATTAAACTTTGCAGTATCAAATCTACTCAGATTTGTGAGGAAGCAATAATTCTTTTACCAATCAAAATATTGTTTGCTATGAACAAATTGAGTTAATGAACTTTCATATCGAATTTCGTTCAATATTAGCAGAGATAAAAAAAATAATAATAATCACGTGGATAAATTATTTTGAATAACACAAGATTTATTAACAGATTGTTCGACCTCTGGTGAGTAAAAAGTAAAAAAAAAAAAAAAAAAAAATTTAAAAGCAATTAAATGATTAATTTTTAAAATTTTGTTTTATGCGTAATTCATTCATTTCAGACTTCACTAATTCTATTTTTGAGAAATAAATTCTTAAAAATAAAATAATCCCATTAATTAAAATCGGAAAGATTATTAATGTGGATTCACTATTTAAAATTGTTTAGATTGATAAAGGAAAAATATGGCAAAAAAAGTTGTTTATAATAATTTTCGTCATAAAAACATTTGCGCGTTTTAATTGCTACCATCAAACAAAACTTAATGAGCAATTTACGCTCCACTCAATAGAGTTTTTACAAATTATATATTTTTACTCTGAAAATAAGCTGTTTGTATGATAAATATGTTAAATATCTAAGAACAATACATGAAACACATAAAGAAAGAATATTTGCAGCTAATCGAGCAAGATGGGTTAAAAAAAATCACAAAAAAATTCTAAGAAGTAATTTTATTAATGCTATTTTCTACGTTTCTTAGCTGATTATGCTTTATAAAAAATGATAATTTAATTAATAATTTTTTATAAAATTTAATTTATAAATTCAGATATTGGCTGATTTGCTAATATGGATGTAAATAAATCGATGGTTGCTAATTAGAGAATTACGTGATTTTATTAACAAGCATTCTTCTGATTAACAAATTGTTAGACCTCTAGTGATTAAAAATGACAAAAAAAAAAAAAAATTGAATTTTTTTTATTTTGTGATGATAATAATTATTCATAATTAGTCTATTTTTAGATTTCATTAATTGCATATTTTCAAAATAAAAATTTTTATGAAATCAACCCATAAATTTATTAAATACATTTTTTAGATTATATTATCATCAAGGATTACAATGTAATATTTAAGTAAGATATATAGATTTATAATGCTTAACAGTAAATTCTTTAATCTTTCAAACATTAAAATAATATTTTTATATGAATTATTGTTATTACGAATAAATTATTAATAATAATAATATCATCATTAATAAATCATGGATGTGATTGAAACGTTAGATGGCGTGAAGAAATCGGTTATTATCGGAGAAAAGAAAATGGCGGAAGAGAGTGAAATCCCTAAGAAGACGTTTGCGGAATATATATTTTCAAAATTGCCAAAATTAAGACCTTTTACGCCAGAAAATGTTTATGTGTATTATGTTCCTTTAGCGGGAGCATTTAGCTATTCAGCATTTTCAGTTACGGTTTTTATGCCTGATGTTTCTTCGAGGTAATATACAGTATTTGATTGTCCAAAGAATAAATCTAGAAAATATATTAATTTTAAGCCAAATATATAAAATTCTAAATACGATTGAAAATATGTATTTCTAAATTATCATTATAACTTGAGCAAAATTTACTGTTGAATCCAATATCACTTCTCTATCCTCACATTAATTTGTGGTCTAAATATAGGTTTCGTTTTACAATGTAATTAGTTTTTGAAAATAAAGTAATATATATAACTAATCATGATTTACAGCAGTAGATACGACAGGAGAAAAATTCCAATGGAAATTCGACCTCTTATCTTATCCTTCTAATTAAAGACACTTGAGTTTGGTATGAAAGTGCCATGTGGGACTGATGTTTTACCCAAGTTATTGGGTCCAAAATTAAGGCTTGTAATCATATTTTTTATGGTTTCATGCAAAATTTTTATAGGTAGCATAATTTAAATGAGTTTTTAAATGTATAATTTTGATTCTAAGACAATCAGTTTAAATAAACTACAACTCATAGCTACAAAAAATTATATAATTTTTTTTTTTAACTTACAGCAATTTACCTATTCCTAAGTTTGGCAGAATTTTGATATTTTAAAGTTTTTGCATTATTTTTTATATGCAAGACATCCAATTAATTGCTTCACATTTATTCATTTTTCTATACCAAATAATCAAATAGCAAACTGTGAAAATTAACATTGTTAGTCACTCAAAAGAATTATGTAGACACATTATGATAATGTATGTACATATCATTTATTAAAGTGAAATATATAAAATCTCAAATCATTGCAAATATTATTTGGTATCAAATTGATTTCAGTTTTTCTAATAAGACATTCTGGATTAAACTATATCAGTTTCCTTTTAATCAAATAATAGAATACTCCAAAAATCAAAGTAATTCCCTTACAAATTTCCTGTTTTAACAGTTGTTTTTTTTTTATTTCATTGAAATGTTTTATCAGTTTAATTATGATAACCTATATTTCAATTTGAAGAATCTTTTAGCTATGCAATGCAAACAGTCCTGGATTATTGCTTAATATGTAAATTCTTCCCTTTCTAGTCTCACCATTTGCCAGTGTATTAATGATATTTAATTAATTGCTAATTATACCAATGTTGGAAGATATTTGTCTGGCCTTTCATAACTTGAGGAAATTCTCACATCATCCAATGAAATTTTTTGATTTAGCTCTATTAGAAAATGACATACCTAAATAGATAATCTGAATTTTTTTTATGAGAAGTGAAACTATTTTAATTATTCAAGACATCCAACTATAGTAAAAAAAAATTTGGTTCTATTGGTAAATAATCTTGTGACTGTATACTTCATTCGTTTTAAGTGAAATTTATTAAATATTTTATATAAGTTGTAATTTAGTTTTACAATAATATAACATTTTAATAAATATGATATATGAAATAATAAATGAAATAAATGGATGGCATAATTTTTCAATCCAAGAAAGTTCTTTCTGCCGACAGTCTAATAAAGATTGGAAAAACAAGCTCAATTAATGGCAGGCACAATATATTATATTGCAGAAATGTAAATACAATATTTGGAAGAAATTTTTTTTTCAATTAGAACAAAAAGATAGACTTACAAGTTCATGAAACTTCTGAAGAATAGGAGGTTTTATTAAAGAATCTACTGAATAGCTGAAACTATAGAAGAAACCAATATGTAAATAATCAAGACCAGTTTTCCTAATAAATGTTTTTCAAACTTCCTGGACAATTCTGGATACACAGGAAATGATCTAAATAAACTTGTTTAATTTAGATCTTTGTTTCCAGTATTAGTATTTAATTGTGGAAACTATATAAAGTAGTCATCATGAATTTATTTATATACAAAATTGCTTAATTTTTACACATTGTGTTAATTGAATATCTTGATTAACAAATATGCATTCCTTAGAAAAAGTCTGAGAGCTACATAACTAAGATCATTGAGTAGAGGTGAGATTTTCAGGGAGTGATTGAAAATGAACTATATATTCACATTCTCTCATAATCTCAGTATAGAAAGTCTATATGAGCTAGTAATTATGAAAATGGTCTAAATCATTTCTGATAGCTTGTAAAAATAAAATTCTTAATTATTAGTAAAATTTTATGATTACAAAAAAGGATTTATTTGGCAAGATCAAGAAACATTTGCTTTTTCTTTTTATGATCTTAAAAAGTTTTAGAAACCTAAAAGCTAAAATGCTTTTAAATAAAAAAAATGTGACTTGGACCACTTTTGTAATTACTGGCATATATTATCAGCTGTCATTAGCAAACTACAATAAAGATTAAAAAGAGGAAATTTTAATTTTTTTTTCTTAGCAATGTCATCTCATGTCATATGCAAACATCTAGTATAATAAAATTATAAAAACTTGTATTAATAGGAATTATTTTTATATACAAGTAGTCCTTGACTTACAACAGAGATATAATCTGTTAATTCTATGATTGATCAATACAGTTCAATGGATTCGAATCCCTGATCTAATGGCATGATATATGGAAAATGCCTTTTTTTTCATGTAATGGTTCTTATAATTTTGTATTTATTTTGTTTATTCCTAGTAAAAATTCATAAATTTTGACGTTTACAAGTTATGACCATTCCAACATATAGTGTTGAGGTTTGATTTTGAATTCTGTTTTAAATCAAGGACTATATGTAATTTACTGATTTGTTTGATAATTTAAATACTTTATAGTTGTTTTAAGTATTATTTTATTAATTATAAATCCTTTGAGATATACACTAATATAATCTAAGTTAGGGAATTATCTACAAATCAAATATCCTTTGATATAAAATAAATGTGATGTAAATAAATCTTGTAATTTATCTGCTTAAGTGTCAAAAATTCAAAAAAGATGAAATTTCAATGTTTAGTTAGAATATATAAGATAGTTTATGTTGCTTGGTTTTGTCAAATTTGTCATAATTCAGGATTTATCAGAATGGAATTTTGGAAATTTTTGCAAGAAAATCACTAAATCTCTATTGTTTACAATTTTTTTCAGTAATGTTAACCCAGCACAATGTAGTTGAAATGAAGTAGTGTCATAGCATAGTTGGTCTCTGAGATTCATGTCATTAAAAACAGTTTTTTTTATTCTTCTAAAATATTGACTTTATTCCATTCTTATATTTGTTTTCTATCAAGCAAAATAATTCTGATACAATTATGTTTATTTTTTGATTTTTTATTGAATTTAATGTAATCCAATCCAATTTTATTATTTAAACGAAGTATCATACTTCAAAATTATAACAAATATTTTGCTTTTGATCAATCTCTACAATCTTATTGTTTTTCTGACACTAGGCTGTGTATTCTAGCTAATTGAGGAACCAAAACTCATATTGGGATTTCTTGCTAATGTGGGTATGTTGCTGAATTTGGGGAAAATATTATTCCATTATTATATAAACAAACTGTGAGCTAAAGTTGAATCTCCATATCTCAAAATCCTTTAAATATTTTAAAGATTCTTTTAATTCTGATATATAAAGAAATATGTTTTATTATTAAGAAATTAAAAATTATGATCTTTCCTATCAAATTTAATATTTTATTTTTTTCTAATATGATCCATAATATGCAAATGGTATATAGCTTTAATTTAAAATTATATTGTAGAATAATTATTAGATTAAATCAACAAAAGTGTTATTTATCATTACATAAAAATTATATTCTATAAAATTTTATGCAAAATTTTTTTTATATTTTCAGGTATGGTTCAAGGGGGGCTGATTTTTAGCAAAATTCAGTTTGCAATTACTTTATATATTTAACAGAAATCCATCTAATTTCTTTCATTTCCTAATCAATATAGAGTATTTTTATCAAAATATATTCCTAATATTGATAAATGAATGAAACATAAAAAAGTCGATAATGTAAAAAGTGGATATGTTCAAAAAACAACTTCAGAAAAAATTAAATATTAGAGAGAATAATAATAAATTTCAACAAATAGCCATATATAATACTACCCTATAAGATGAAAACAGCAAATTTAAAAGATGTATTAAATATAACGAAAAAACTGTGAAAAAAAAATTCTGTAAGTCAAACAAATAAGTGTAGTTGATATCTGAGAGAAACCACTGAATTTTTTCTTTGAAACTATAAATGCAATGCAAAACATGCTTACCTTCCATGTTGAATTCAATTTCAATATAGAATTTTTGCATGACCTTGAAATGAAAATTTTTACATACTGCAATAGGTGACACAGTTTCCTTCAGACTTCAACTACACTGCGTTGGGTTAATGTTATAGAGTTCATTTATTTAATGTTTGATACAATAATTCTTTGATAAAATTGAAATATGATTATTTTGATATTGTTTAATATCAAGAATAAGTTTTTGAAACCAACTTTGCAATAAATTTTGCATTACTGTATTGTAGTTTTTGATAAATAATATTCACTGTATTTATTCAATATTTTTGTTTTGCACATTAGTTATTTATTCATAGGCTTACCATACGTCCCGGTTTAACCTGGATTGTCCCGGTTTTAGACATTGGTCCCGGCATCCCGGCCGGTTTGGTATTTTGTCCCGGTTGTTGTTTTGTGTCACGATGAGATGTGCGGGACGGGTGTGGTATGCAAACGGCACGCGGCGTGTGTGCAACCGCCTCGGTTACTTGGCCGTTTCGATGACTCATCTGCATCGAATCTTATCATTCATCTTATCGTTACTGCTGGCCAGGTTGTTTCTGTAAGCAAATAAGCGTTTTTAACTGGAATTTTGATAAACTTTTACCCAATTTCATTGGATCGCGCTTTGAATCGATGTAATTAAATAACCGTTGAACGGAAAATTCTAAATTTA
>WUQG02023504.1:0-11325 GCA_011317285.2 Androctonus mauritanicus | reverse complement strand
CAGAAAATTTGAACGTTAGACAGAGGATAACGTTAGATCGAAAAACGTTAGATTGAAACATTTTAATGTTATTTTCCTCTATTTTTTGCCGGAACCGGAGAAAAAGAATGTTAGATCGAGGAAAACGTTAGATTGAAGTTTTACTGTATTCTTTAGACATTTTTGATTTGTTTTGATGCCCTCTATCAGTACACAAAATTTTATGACAAAGTTTTTCTTCACCCTGTATGTGTGTGTGTGTGTATATATATATATAAAATACAGTGTTTGTCTATTCTGCAAAGTTCTTGCATCATTTGACTCCTTGGAATCAAACTTAGCCTAAAGACTTCCTGTGGTCCTATGAGTAACATAAGCTACTCAAGGTCAAGATTGTCCCAAGAGATGGAATATTTTGAGGCGGCAATAAAAATGTCTTCATTTAACTTCTTCAGAGCAATGATTGAATTCAGGATGACATCACAGTAACAATGGCTTGATGTCATTTGTAATGTAGCAACATATGATGTCATAAAACACTTCCATTGCATGATGACATGTTACTGCTAGGATGATGTCATCATAATGTTATATGCTGGCTAAATCAATAGTAAAATTGAATACGAAAAGCCAATAGATTGCAAATGCTATATTGAATTATGTGACATCATTGCAATATAACAATGTATGACATCATAAAATGCAGTTGTCATATGACCATAATCATAATCAGCTAAGTGATGCCAAGTGCTATAATAAATGAATTTTATGATAAAATGATTTGGTGTGAATTTGGAATGTCATCATGATCCTATGACTCATAACAGATGATATCACATTGCTTATGATATCACGTAAGCATGCCAATGCTTTCATCATCACACAATATTGATAACTGATCCTGCAATGATACTTTCCTAAATTCAGAAAGAATAAATAATTTCTACAAGTTGTAATTTAATTAGTCAGATGACGATATAATATTTCAATAAACATGAGGTTCAAAATAAATGAAATCAATGCATGTAATAATTTTCCAGTTAAAAAAATTCTTCCTGAGATACAATATAATGAAAATTGATAAGAAGATCAAGTTTCACTAGGTATAGTATATAACATCACAGCATTTATGAATTTCAATATTCTGCCAAGTAAATTTTTTTTAAATCAAACAGCAAAAAAAATATGCTGACTCATAAGTTTATAAAATTCTGGAAATTATGAGAGTTGTATTTAAGAACAACTGAATGATTGAAACTGTAAAAGAAATCAACATGCAAAAGAAAACAGAATTTTTCTTATGTTTTCAATCTATGCCTAAGTAACGTCAGGCACTCTTTGCTATTTATGTATATATACTGTATATATATAATAAATTCTTGATCTTTATATTAATATGACATGATATTGGTAGTGACTGCAAAAAATGAGAGTAATAATTATAATTATTTTCTTTTTCTCATATTGCTGACTATACAAGAGTTTTTTTAAAAAAAAAACTATGCTTAAAATTTGCCCAAAATGAAACTTTTAGCCCTTTTTTAAAACTTTAATTATTTTGTAGTTCGTGCTGCTGGCATTCTCCTCCTCCTTGGTTTTGGATCTTTTGTCTGTTATAAAATATTTCATCGTTTAAGACTTGCTGTTAAGAAAAAAAGTGGCTGCAATTCCAAATTACTTAAAAAATTTAAACCATCACAGTGGATTTCAGAAGAACTTTTATCTGGAGATATTCCCTCTGATAATGAATGCATAGAGGTAAGTTTCATCTTTATATTTTTGATATTTGGTTGATTATTCCATTTCTTATTAAACTTTGTTTTCTTGTGAATAACTTGTCTTTGTATTATTTATAAGTGATTATGTACTGTTTAAATGTAGAAACAAATATATGTTTTAGTATTGAAAATGATTTTAATTATATAAAAAAAAAATATATGAAAATTACAGAAATTACATAGCTTTGATAATAATTAATTCTTTAATATCTTTAATAATGTGTGTTAATAATACTCATTTCTTTAAATATTGTTTATTATTTTATCTTCTAATATTTATTTTTTAATTGTATTATTATTTTTTAAGCCATTTCAATCTGTTTTTTTTTTTTTTTTTTTAATTTTTTTAAAATAGTATATATAAAAATGACAAGATCACGGTGCACTGGAGCAGTTTTATCATTATTTAAATAAAAATATAAAATCATATGAACAATTCATTGAAGTATCTAAGAATGAAGAAATTAATCAAAAGTTTTCTTTTATAAATATGATTAAAAATTTACTTGTTTATTTATATATACAGTAAAGCGATGCGAAATGATGAGCTATTTTTACAAATGATTAATTATCAAAAAAAAATTTTTTTTGTAGTGGTGAAATGCAAAATCTCAAATAGCAAGAATTTGTTTTTCCTCTGCTCTTTTTCATGCATTGTAAAATGTTATGACTGCATCAGGAATGATTTAGAAATTTAGGAAAATTCTAATTTTTCTAGAATTTTTTAAAATTCTAGAAAAATTAGAATTAATTCTTTAATATCAGAAAAATTAGAATTTTCTGATGTTAAAGAATTTTTTAAAATTCTTTAATATCAGAATTTTTATTTTTTTGCATGTGGGAAGAGAATTCTGCTCTTTCCCTTTCCCAGGTTTTATATATATATAAAAGATTTTGAAAATAAAAATGTTTAGAATTAAATATTTTGAATAATATGAAACATACTGCTGTTGCCCTATAAATAAATACTGAACTAGTATTTATTTTACTTTATTGAAATAATGGTGAAAATTATATTAATATTCAATATATAAATACAAAAATTTTAAAAAATTTTTGTTAACAAAATCAGCCACACTGCATTCATCAGATAAAAACTTTAGTGTACTTAGTTGAAAAAATTTGATTAAAACTGTTGTTGTTTTCTTATTCTTCAGCACTTGTTTTTTTACATCAGGTGCTATATTTATTTTTATTACTATTTTCATTAAAGCCTTTAATTTTAATTGCTCTAAGAATTTTAGACAGTTTTTTTGCATTCTTATCATTATTTATGAAAATCTATATACAGGTAGTTCTCAACTTATGACTGCCTTGACTTATATTCAAACTTTTTATTTTCTCTGTTTTTTAAATAAAATATTAAATATTTTATTAAAAACTGCAACAAAAATTTTTGTATTACAGTAGAACCTTGTTTATACATTTCTCATTTTTATGTTTTTTGCACTTGTACATTGTGTTTTGTACACTCTTTGTTTTGCATGTAAAATCATCCCACTCGCACATTTTTCATTTATACATTTTTGCATTTGTATGCTATTATTTTTATTCCTTCAGAGTTGTTTCATCGCATTTATATATAAAATCCAAGAAATCTTGGTGAAACTTTTTCGACAAAAAAACAATTTATTATACTATACACTACATTATCTTATGAAATAGAAAGTAGAATGAATACAAATGTAAAATCAAAACCAAAACTTATCCCACCAGTCTTTCTACCGATTTCGACTCTCCCTTTCACGTTTGGACTCATACACTTCAGAAGTTCAGTTTTGGTTTTATTTTTTGTAATTTATTCTATAATACAGGAATTTTTCGCAGACAAATACTGTACTGTAGTGTAAGTTACATTTTGGATATTACAGTGAGTGAAAGTAGGAGTGTTTTTGCCAGGAGTGAACAATACAGTACAATACTTTACAGTAGTTGCGTATGAAGACCTGATCTATGAATGTAGTATTGCATCCAAAAAATAAACTACAACTGATTTTTTCTTTATCTCAAAATAATTGTATTTTCCCATCATGGTTAATTAAACTTCTTAATTTTAAGTTTTAATGTATGGGAAAAACATATGTAATACAGTATGTAGTTCAACTTTTTTAAATATTAAGTTTAATGTATTTTTTCAACATTTAAAGTTAAAGTAAAAAGTTTCATTTTAACATTAATCATACTTATACATATTATTTAAACTCCCTTCAAAAACGTATAAACGGGGTTCTACTGTTGTAGTATTCGTCTGTTTCTGAAGACCATCTTTATTTTTTGTTAAGGGAGTTTTGATTAATCCGCCAAGTATCTCTAGGAATATACTTAGCAACAGTTTATTCAGACACGCTGGCCAACACCCGTGATAGTTTTAACCAGAAGCTTCAACATACTGGATTCGGAACTGTCAACATACTGGATTCGGATGGTCTTCAGAAAAATTCGCTATGTTAACCGAAATTGAACCAAGATTCATCAAGGTTGTAGGCTATTGCTTTATCACGTGACAATTCGGCAGAAGTTCTTTTTCTAGAATTTTTACAGATAAATTATTAAAGTTCTGTCATAAACATCATCTTTAATAGAGCAACCTGTATATAGTATGTCATAAAAATCTATTAAATAATAGGATAGTTGTTACAAAAAAATTTCAGAAGTTTGAACGACTATCATTTTTAAATAATTTAAAATAAAGGCTTAATTAAAGTATCATCAAGATCTTCAACGATTTGACCCGCTAAATTTCGTTAAATTAAATAAGAATTTTAAATAACAAGTATAGCATTTTTATCGTTATTGTTAACTTGCATACAAGATATAAGATGAAAAACTCTAAAACAAATAATTCTTTGCTTGAAAAACGATAAATTCAAAAAACGTATCACATACAAATTGATCAACCACTGATTGCGCATTATCATTTTCTGTCACCAGATACACTTGACGATTTATTTTTTTACAAAACTTGTCAGAAAATGCGTTATTATATTTGGCATTAATATTGGGATCTATAATATTAATGTAACACTAACGATGAACAATAAAAATATTAAAATAAAGCATATCTTTTAGTACGTCCTCTGAATTCACATGCAGTTGAACGATTCTTCCTTTCTGAACTATGTAATTATGCGTCACTAATGTCTTACTTCTGGAACTGTGGGAATAACAATTGACTACCCTTTTTTTTATTTTAAGAATAAATCCTTTCATCTTGACATATGTGAAGTTTATGTACTAAACATAATATTATAATATGCATTTTGACAATATATATAATATTAATAGTTATAATTTTTTATAAGAATGTTAGCTGATTTTTGGCCAGATAATAATAGTAGGATATGTTTAGAAACTGATCCTTCTGTTATTTTCATTATTTGAATATAATTAAATTCAAATTATCAGAAATTATTTAATATATACAAATCTTAAGTAAGTGCAGTGTAATAAGAAAAAGTTTGCATTTTATATATTAGTTTAAATTTTGCATTTTAAGTTATAAGAAAGAATTAAGCTTTATATGAAACCACTCTACTTATACTGTATTTTTCTGTTAATACATGAAATAATTGATGGTCAGAAAATGTTTAATAATTTAAAGAATTACACATGATAAAATTTTCAAATGCTTTTTCTAAATAGAATTCAGGATAGCCATGTAGTTATGCATTCGTTTATTACTGAAGTGGCACCGGTAAATTCAGTGTTCCATTCTTCCAGATTTTCAAGAGATTTGGGCCGGCTTCATAGTCCATAACTTGACATATACTACCTGTTGGATGGCTACTAAGTGACCATCACTTAGTATCCATCCAACGGGGCATTGATGGACTATAGTAGGCTCTTGAATAGCCCCGCCACTTATAATTTAACGAAAATGGAAAGTATGTAAAACAAGAAAGAAAGAATAGAGTTGAGGGATCTTAAAGATCAATGATCACTGATGTAAGTTTCAGGAATCATTGGAAGATCCGATATTTATCAAACAAACAATAAGATTAAAAACATTGTACAAATTAATAAAATCAGCAAAAAAGCATATAATAATTTCTTATAATTAAAATTTTATAAATTATAGCTTAAAAATCACAAAACATTATTATAACTGCACAACGTTAAATTTTAATTCGTTGAGTATATGCAATATGACAAATAATTTTTATTAATATTTTCAATATTTTATTAAAATTTAGGTCTCTGTTGTTCGTGAATTTAGCTGCTTCGAGCTGTGTGGAGGAAGATGGATAAATAGAAGTTTTTGGTTTACATTTCGTACTAACAATACCTGTACTACAAATGTAAGTATCATTATTAAAATATTGAAGATTTTATTATTCAAAAAAGTTTATTCTTATAAAATACATAAAATTTATTAATTTAAATACATTTGTTTAATTCATAACTCTATAACTTTATAAATTGTTTATCAATAAAATCATATTTTTTTCTTTTTATATTTTACAGAATGACAATGGGAACCAGCAATGATTTCTTTTAAAGTTTTGGCTGATTCGAATATAATTTAATTTATATTATCAAGAATTATTAAATGTAAAATATTATAAATAGGTTATATAATAGTAGTATCTATTATACGACTACTACAGTATATAATAATATAATATATAGTTGTATAGTAGTATAGTGCGTTCGAAAAGTAACTATACACCTGTATTACTATAATGCATACGTAAGAGTATAGTTATTTTTCGAACGCACTGTATAATTAGAAAAAATTGCATCTTATTTTTTATGGAATTTATTTTTCAACAAAGGAATATTCGTTTACATCTTTAATATTGAGAAATTTAAAACTGCATAATATATTAATTTAATTATGAATTAATGTAACTTATCAATGTAATCAATAAAAAACTAAATGCTTTTCGTTGGTACCACATTTGAAACTTGTTGGATAATATTAGAATTTCTTTTTATTCAATGTTTTCTTGTAATGTATTCAATGTTTCAAATCAATGTTTTGTTATAATGTCACAATGTCTACAATGTTTTGTTGTAATGTCAGTGTATTCAATGTTTCTACTTTTCAATGATCAGTTTATAACTGAAAAATCATTTTACCTCGATCATTTGAGTGTTTTATGCAGAGAAAATATCCTTTCACATATTGCTTGAAAAAAGCAACAATTTCCAAACTTGACAGATTTTTTAATGTTAATCCCAATTTGATGGAAATCAGTATATAAGGATTTTGAAGTCACAGATTATGAACCTGATGATAGTTTTTCCAAATTAAAAGTGGTGGATCCAATATGGAGGCTCGAAATTCATTTTGATATTTAGTTCTCGAAAACTTAAATTTGAGAATATTATAGAGATGCAACTGAATTGATTCGCAAAAATCATACAATTCAGAATTCCACTCCGAAAGGGGATAGAGATGAGAAACACAAATTTCCTATACAGCATTTTATTTATGGGAATTTAAACGTTATTTTTTGATCATTTGAATGTTTTATTTTACAAAAATAATTTCTTTACATATCGGTTGAAAAAATTATACTCAAAAGGTGTCAATAAAAAATCAATCCTCAAATTTGACAAACTTTTAATATCAGTCCTATTTTTACGAAAATCACTATCTAGTGGTTTTGGAGATTACCAATGGGGAATATATATATATATATATATATATATTTCAAATTCAAAATGGTGTATCCAATATGGCGCCCGTAAATTCAATAGATATTTTAATTTAATCCGATTTTGTTGAGTGGAAATGTTATTGTTTTCAAAGGACCTGGAATCGAATCCTGGTTCTTTTCTTTGAAAAGTATTTGGTAGTCTGTTGTCAATAGCCATCGTCAACAGTTTGCCTTTACTAATGTGAACATCTTATTGTAGGACTTCATTTAGTAATCAACAGAATCTAGAAGTAATTCCATTTGTTTAATAAAATAGATAAAGAACCAGACTGTTCTAAATATTTGATTCGCTTGAAAAGATATTGTTCATTTCTCCCTACCGTAGTCAGGCTTATATACAAAATTTTATGATAAATTAGTTGGGAAGGTTCCTTGCAGATTTGGATAAAAGTTATTACTATTAGAAGTCTTCTTGGCAGGGAGATAACCAAACATTATCTTAATTTGAGTACAAAATTTTTCGATACAGGATATTACATATTCCATTAGTATTCGCTCAAAAGTGAAAATTGCTTACAAGAATTGATTTTAATATCTTAATTTTGATGAACTATAAAATTTTCCATGAAATAATTATTTAATATATTTTGATAAATTATCTCTTCATGAAGTAGGAAATTATTTTTTGGTAATTCGATCATATTCAAATACTGTATTCGGTTAGGTTAGGTACCCCATATCTCACGAGGTATATATTCTATGTCTGGCGGCGAGCCACTTATAAAGAGAGCACTTCACAGGCTGGCAACGCCCATGGGATCAATGGGCCAGGCCGGGACTCCTCCTGAAAAACTGGAAGTGTAAGACCCGGATTTGAACCTGGTAAGCCATAGTTTTACCACGCGGCCATCCGGCCGACTACTGTACTCGGTTGTTTTAATATGCAAATAAAGCTAAATCATATTGTGAAAAATTATTGAAATTATGGTAAAATATACGAAGACCTAATGACAGTTCAAAAATTTAATATTTTATTTTGTTAATCTGGAATAAAAATTATAGATGCAAAAGTAAATATAAGAAATTATCAAAACATATAAATATTGTATGTTTTATTCAGTGGCATATCTTAAAATGGTGTTTAATTGTTTAAAATATAAATTTTCCAAAATCTTGCATTTAATTTACTTTTTAGAATTTTGTCTTCCTTGCACATTTTAAGACCATTTTCAGAAAATTATTAAAAATTTCAGAAAATTTCGCTTAAAAATAATTAATAATTATTAATTACGATGATTATTAAGTTGCACACATTATATGCAGAAGAAAGATATATTAAAATGAATTTTTTTTAAATAATAATTTGTGCAATTAGCGAATCAGTTTTGAAAAAATCGTCTAATTCGAAGTGAAATTCTTTGATTTCAAGTACTTTGAACTAACAAAATTTAACTGTATATACCTAGGGTGGGTCAAACCTCGTGTCACTACAAGCCTATAGGAGAATTCAAATACTTGAGAGACGCATCAATTTTTTCGGATAATCCTAACAATGATTTCAAAAATTTTTGTTATATATTTCATATGCATTTATTTCGTATAGATGCCTAATACTTTTTATAATAAATGAACAAATTACAAATATTATTTTTAAATTAAATAGGTATTTGTTCCATATTAGCTATTGACTTTCATGGTATAGAGCCATATTGAAGGTATCTTTTTTTGCATCTTTTACACTCATTTGTAATCTGGGAGATTACTAAGGGGCAGGGCCAGTTACAACCACCGGCTGCACCCACACCCGTGGAGGGGGACCGGATAGTTAAGGATGGAGATGGCCGGGCTGGACTCAGAATCCTGAAAAAACTTTTCATGAGATGCCGAACGTGAGTCCTCCTGCGTGGCACGCCAACCAGTTACCACTATGTCATCCAGCTGCCACATTGAAGGTATGAAAGAGCCGCCTGTGGTACACGATCCGTAATTTGTCCACCGTGGGTATATGCATTATAAAACTACTTTTATATAAAGTCTTCTTATCATATTTTTCTTTTTTGCTATTTTTTCTAATTTCATTACAGACTTTCCTCAAAACCTTTTCTAAAGAATCTGAATGTAAAGTTATCGCTATTTATTCGGATTTCCTTACTATGGAAATTTACTTTGGAGTCGAGACTCTTCTTCCAGTTTTGTATTCAAGTGAATACTTTTTCAGAGTCTTCTTTCAGAAAAGTATTTTTTCATTATAACAGTATCTAAAAATTAAAACAAAATATATTTCTAAAATATTTTGAAGAGGTTATTTTCGAACATTTGTTTTTGTTTCTAGAATAATTTTTATCAACCTAGAATATGCAACATAAATATTTATTCGAATAAATATACTGTATAGTAATTGTAAAACATGGGAATTCTACATTTTCATACTCTCGAAATTAGTAAATTAATTATTTTAATCTTCGACAAAATTTCCATAATCGAAATATAATATTGTGATAATAATCGTGTTATGAAATTTATAAAAATCTAATTAAATCGGAGAAATTTTAGTTTAACGAATATTTTAGAATATTTCTTAATTTCCTTTGTAATAAAATTCAATATAATGATTTATATCATTTAATAAAAATATTTTCAATGTCATCAACTCAAGTACATTAATTAAATTGTTTGTTAAATTTGTTTTACATTTTCAATAATATAATTTTGATACGAAGGTTGTCATTGAACAGGGAGGCTACATCCTATTTTTTAACTAATAATTTAATTTTATTTGTCAGCTATCTAAAATACATCGCATACGAATCGGTGTGCTGCTTTGGAAGTACAAAGTTTCTTTATGTCCATTAGTTGATAATATTAGTGAAATGACTAACATAGTTTTGTTTAGTGTCTTTGTTGCATTCTACATTCATGGTATTTTATTTTTTATTATTCTTTTTATATAAAATATTATTCGAAAAATTATTCTTATTCATTTGTTCTATGATATATTTTAAAAATCGTATAAATTTAGTGTGTATATATAGGATTATATATAAGTAAATATTTTTATATTCAAAAAAGGATGATGAAAAATACAAAAGCGCTTGTTATATAAAATTACTCCGATAAATTTAAAGTTTTCTAATTATTTTGTTATTATTTATACTATATATTTATAAAGCATATGCAGTAATTATGCAGAGTAATAATTTGAATGTTCGAACTTACAAAATTTTTTAAGCATTTAATATTGATATTTTAACATAATGTTTCTACTTTAAGTTTGTTTGTATTTAATTTACTTTAAATATTTAATATGAATATGCAAACATGTATTTAAAGAAACATATTGTTCAAATTTAAACCAGGATGGAAAATTTTCTTGAAGAAGTTAAATGGAAATTTGTAATGTAACGTGATATTAAACAATTACTATATTAATTTATTTTAATTATTTTCTTAATCAGTTAATTAAAAATGCGAATAGCATGAACGATATTAAACCAGTCTATTCATACTATATCAGTTTTCTCAAATAGAGGCTTTTCACTAATAAATGAAAGATAAAGTTATTAAAAAATAATAATAATAAATCTCTTTTGAATATCAGTAAAACTGTGTGCAAATAAAATAGAAATACTGTATTTTAATAATAAAAAACATCAACTATGATTTTATGGTTGGTGTTGAAGTATTGATACAAATTATTGAAAAATGCTCTTAAGCAAAAAAGGAAAATATATTTCCATGGGAAAAAATATGTAAACGTATAGAATATTTGGTGCAAAATGTTTTCTGAGGAGCCAAACTCAGCTCAATTGCTCACTCAACTAGAAGTTTCTATTTAGCTAATATCCTTTCTACACTGGCATTAGTTAATACAGATTACAGTTAAACCGGTTTAACCTAAACGAGAATATCTAATAGAGGATTAAATCTCGTCTACACTGCAACTCCGTAAATATAGATTAACT
>WUQG02023493.1:0-11325 GCA_011317285.2 Androctonus mauritanicus | reverse complement strand
CGACAAGATGATTGCCAGATATTATGGCCATTTGTTTCTAACACGACACCTGTGTTTATATTCTAACATGATTTAATTCAATCGGGGACATGAGTCCACGGGCCGGGTTTCGTATAATCGCATGCCACAATGCAATCTCTATTTCTCTCTCTGCATTCCCTTTCCATTCTCCGCTTTTAAAAATAAAGAGGAAAAAATAATAACAGCAACAAATAAAATTTGTAATTTGTGGGTGAGGCGAGAGAGACCACATCCCAACCAGCGTTCCTGTCCCTCACAAAATTAATATTTAAAATAGCTAATTTAATACTCAAAAAATGACAATTTCTTCTTTATTGTATTATTTTAATAGAAAAATTGGCTAAAATCGATAAATTTTAAGAAAATCTATTGTTATTGTCCCTCACTATATTGCTTCTTAAGTATTAAATATTTTGTCGGACTGGATTATTTTCAGGTTTTTCAATGTAAATATAAAGGTATATTAATAATATAATAATGTGATTGTTAATATGTGCATTCTTCAATCTATTCTTCTTTTCATTAATATATTTTCAAAAATAAAAGTTAAATAAAAATATTTTTTTAATATAAACAAATATAAGACCCATAGATATATAAAAGATAAGAGATTATAGATTAGATAGAATATTATAGACAATAAAAAAATTCTAAGTCCTGTGAATTTCTGAGAAATTTAGTTTTTTCAGTACTGAATTCTGGGAATGAAAAAAGGATTGGGAAAGCCAAACATCAAGTACAGATTTAATTACAAGTTTTGTAGAGAACACATACTAAGATTTGTAATTATTAATTCTAATATTATCTTTATTTCAGAAATTATTTATAATTAAAAATTAAATATATATATATTCGAAACTTGCGTAATTTATAATTTCTTCTACTTCAAAGCAATTAAATATATTCTCTTTATGAAAAACAAGCATATGTTTCCTTTTAACATATTTTTTATGAAAAAAATAAGAGAAATTTCTTAAATTCAAAAATGTTATTAATAAACTATTTTAAACAATTAAAACTGGCTAGAAATGATTCATAATTTCTAGTTAGCATTTTATTAACAAAATAAGTTGTTTCAAAATCTATTTTGAAAGAATTAAAAATACATACCAAAAGATGAAATTTGACGCCTTATTCCTAATGTCACTCTACCAGTAACTGCAGCAGAACCCATAAGCTGCACCACATGATGATGTGAAGTATTAATAACAGATTGATTATCAACAGATATTATCTCATCTCCTGATTTTAAACGTCCATCTAAATCAGCAGCACCATTTGGAACAATATGTCCAATAGATACCTGAGATCCTTCTTCTGTTCCTCCAACGATTCTGAATCCAAAACCGCTTTCCTGCCGATGTAATGTCACAGTCATTTCTATATATTCAGGTACAGGACCTAACGATGGAGGCTTCCTTCCTACAGGACTATAGTTTGAACTGTTTTGTGATATTTTAAGATCCTGAACTAACTGAGTCACAGATGAAGACACAGGCTGCTCATGTTCAAATGATGTGCTATGTTTTCTTTTTGTTAAACTGTCATGTTGATAATTTCCTCTAACAGGATAATGGTGGGAAGACATAGATGGACAACAATAAGTGGAATGAGGATCTGGATGGCTTGATATATCTGGAAGTCCAGCAAGATGAACATTGTTGGAATTAAAATGCTGATTATAATAACCAGAAGGATGAGATTGATAGTATGGTGAATTTCTGATAGGTTTATTACGTGAAGACAGAACAGATGAATCAAGATTATGATTATTATATCCTGTCCTATCTGAATTGTGAACATATCCACCACTAGTCCAATTATTAAAATTATTTGAAGCATACAAATCAGCACTACCACTATGCCTCCAGTATTGATTTCTACTTGTGCTATTATCATCACAGGAATAAGCAGTCAATGGACTAACATTCAGAGGCATTTTAGAATGATTGTCTTGCCTATGAGAACTATTTGAAATTTGTGATGTTTCTCTCCCATGATTATAACCATAAATATCTTGTATTCCATTCCCTTTATGCCTTATCGATTCTCGAAAGCTCTGATTTCCCCAAGATACTTCTCTACTTTTGTCTTGATCAGAATACCAAGAAGAATTTTCTTTATCTGCATTTAATCCATATGCTCTTCCTTGATCAGATTTTGTAGGACTTTCTATTCTATTGGAAGGATCACTGGATTGCATTCTAGGTTCTTTTAATGAAAGATTCAAATTTTCACTAGGTGAAGTAGACCAGTTCCTGGTATCAACTAATGGTGTCTTTGGTCTATTAACTGAAATAATTTCTTTATCTCTTGAACTGTACAAATCAGCAGTGGGTGTTTTACTTCTATAGGCACCTGGGGTTGGATTAAGATGACTATCTAAAAATATAAAAACAAATTATATTTCATCCATATCATCTTTTAAAACTGCTTTGCTTTTACTTTTACTTAATACATTGTAAAATTATATTTCAAATACTGCATAAAAATTATTAATAATAATTTTCAGTTTATTAAATAATTATTAATTTTTATCTCTAAAAACTTTGTAAATATTAAATATTCTGAAATAAACTTTGATACATAAAATGATCTATACCTATATATATATTCATTTGTGAACTTGCAATTTATTCTTTAAATGAACAAAAAATATGTAATTAAAGAGGAAAAAAAACCAAAAATTAACATCAAAGACTAAAAAATATTTATAAAACACATTAATATGCACACTGAAAATTATGTATCTGACAGTATTTATTAAAGATTTCAGTGATATCAAAAAATATACGAAACAATATAATATTTTTAAATATCATGCTAGAATTATAAATTGTAATGAAATTATGGCATGAAATAGCAAATTAAAAAATAAGTTTAAAAGTTTTGAAAAATTTTTAAATGGTTCACCATAGTATACAAATGAAATCACCATTATAAAAAAAGACTATATAGATTGAACTAACATAGATGTGGTAAGATATTAATATTTGATTTTGAAAAACAAACATTAACACTAAAATCACACATTAATATTTTAGCATCATTTCAGAAAATTATAAATTGAAAAAGTTGTAATTTCATTTTCTTTATCTTAAGGAAAGTGTAATAATAAGTACTTCCTTGCATTATTATTTTGTAATAATTTTATTGAAATTTTGTAGAAGTCTGAATATGTTCAAACTCCCTAAAATATTATTGAAAAGCAATAAAGATTCAAAAGTGCTTTTAATAAATATTTTTTGACTCATTTAACAGCTTAATTATATGATACTAGCCAGTGTATCAATGCTTTCAGAGTAATATTTAAAAGCAATTGTTTTAAAAAACTAAGATAAAGATCTACTTTTCTCTATACTATTAAAAATAGAAGAAGAAAAAAACAGCATTTATAAGACATATTAGCTGTTTACTAAGAAAATATTTTTGGTTGATTAATAATAATGCTACCATCTTCAATCTAAAAACACAAAAATTATATTAAGTGAATTTACATATTTTTCCACTGGATAATTTGAAAAGCTATCACTTTTAAAATTTTATAATGAATACATAAATCATCATTTAGATTTAAAATTAAAATATAAATATTATGAAATGTGAAATTTAATTAAACACAATAAAGATATAGCTTAACTAGCTTCCAAAATAGTTATTTTTAATGATATTTATAACCATTTGAGGATATTTATGACCATTCAATGATTCGAGTCAATAGTAAACATATTGACTCGAATACATAGTCTTATAAAAATAACTATATATACAAAAACTGGGCACTAGGACTCCAAAAAAGAATTAGGTATAGAATGCAATAAGTCCTTTACTTATACAGTTGATTGATTTCAAAAATTCCATATAAATTGAAAATTGCATAAATCCAACAATACGTAACTTAAATGTATTTTAAATATACACACGTCAATGAAATAGCTAGATAAAAATAATAAGCATGTATTTGATAATGTATAAGTGATATTTACTAAAAAATATATATATATTCTTTAAAAATTTTTTGTTTTATAAATATCACTATGAAAAATAAACTTAAGTATCTGTATATCTCAAAAATTGCCAGCCAAAAATCTACATATTAGGGACCTACTGTATAACAATGCATCAAACCCATACAAATTAACTTATTTGTATTTTGTATATATAAATGTAAATATTTATATTAAAGAAGAATATTCAGTTCAATATCTATATATTATAAATATGGCAAAATTTAACTTACCAAAACTCCTTGATAAATTTGGAAATAATAATGACTGGGAAACACTACCATTGCCTTTACTGGAACTGTCAGGTGATTTCATCTATATAAAATAAATATTTTTTTTTTTACTGCTAATATTTCAGATATAAAAAAAATATTCTGAATGTCAATGATAATTTTTTCTTTTCCAATTAAAAATTAAATCAGATTTATTCTAATTTATTATTATTTTAAAAAATTATTAGTAATTTGTTTATTAATTTGCATTAAAAATATCTAAAGGTTTTAATAAACGAAAAAAAATTATGAATCAATTTATCTGAAATTAATAGCTAAAATAAATTGATACTAATTTAAAATACAGAATATTTGGTATATATAAGAACCAGAAGATTTTAAACATTAATATGAATTTATATATTTTGCACAGATAATATCATATTAAATATTTCTGCTATTTATATGTAGATGAATCAGTTTTAATATTAATTTAGTTATCCATGAGCTTTATTCAGTTATATTACAAGAAATAAATATTAAATGCACATTACTATATAAGAATTTTTACATTTGAATGTTCTATATTTAACAATTTAAAAAACGAAATGTTTTCAATAATTAATTTATTATAAATCTAACATTTTTGGCTTTCCAGTTGACCATCATCAGTTAAAACTTACAAGAGCCAAATGAAAAAGTCAAAATCATTATTAAATTTATAATAAATTAACCTGTGCTTTGTTTTTTTTTAATAATTAATCATACTACAGAGTATGAATATTTTATTTAATCTTTATTTATTTCTTCCCACCAAATAAATATTTTATATAATTTGATGAAATTTTCTTATATAAATAATTTGTAATTTTCTTATATAAATAAATGTTTTATTTGTGTGTGTGTGTGTGTGTTTGTGTTTGTGTGTTTGTGTTTGTGTGTGTGTTTGTGTGTTTGTGTTGGTGTGTTTTCGTATGTTTATTTGCATGTGCATTCCATAATAACAATTTTTCAATTATAATAATTAGTATAGTTTCCTGAAATTGGATAGTGATATTATAAACTGCAACATTAAACCCTGTAATTTCAGCAATTTAAAAATGGCAGACATTCAGACATTCAAAACATTTCTGATACTCTCTTAATATATCTTGAACTATTTATTGAATTTTCATGAACTCCAGCAGAGTAATCAAGTCTTTGATGATGATCTTGATAACATATCAAATAAGCCTTTATCTTAAATTGTAAAAAAATTAGTGAACATTAAAAATTCAAAAGTTTCTCTTTAATAGCTTTTCAACTATTTGATTAGATTTTATAAAATTTAGCAGATATCTGCCTACAAAAATGTATTTAAATAAGATTAAAGGTAATTAACTATATAGATTTATCTATTTAAAAATGACAGATATTAAATTTCTGTAGTTACCTTATAATTATAGTACTTAAATAGGTTTTATGACAATATATAGGTTATATACCTTTATATTTTGAAGACATAATTGGACCATTCCAAAATAAATGTCATGTTCAAAAAATAAACAATTATTTTCAGAACCTCTTGTTCTTATATCAATAATACTAAAGTCATAGTGATCCCTTCCACGAGACTTTTCTCTAGTGGGCCATAATCATCTATCCATACTTATGTATTGACTTGTCATAATCATCTATTATGAATTTTATTTAAATTAGATAATAGTTGTGTGTGCTATCATGATAGAAAGATTGACAGACAGAAAACTTAATTTATTTATCTTATTATACCATTTTGGAATGTATAATTGATATTTTAAATTGGTTAAAAATTTGACTGTCAAATGAATATAAACATTAAAAATGGAGATATAAAGCCAAACTAACAAATTATATCATGTAGCATTTAATAAAAAAAAAATCAATTTTTTAATATATTTGATAGAGATGGCTTCTTCAAATAAGTAACTATATGTGTCACGATATTTCATAACAAACAGAATTTTGTGTTTATAATGTATTCCCATTTAATTTACAATTGAACTTTTTCAAGTTTCTATAGATGAAAACTGGGATCCGAACTTGAATAGAGAAAAAATTTAAATGATTACCTTGCAATAGCTCTCTTAAATCAATATTTAAAGTAGCAATAATCCATGTTGTATTTTCAACATAGTCAGTCTACTATTATATCTGACCAGTTTTTTATTCCATCTAGGTCAGATAATCAAGACTTTACAATAATCTGATCACTCATGATAAAATTTAGATTTCTACTCCTCCTTAAATACAGATCTATATGTAAACAAAATTACAATGATTACTTAAATGTTAAATATATTCAATATAAAATAATTATTATATAAATTATATATTTACAATCATTTAAATTTAAGTGAGATATGAATATTTAAAAAAATAATTTAATGATTATAAATTCTAATTTAATTTAAATAATAAATATACTATTAAAAAATGTATCATATCAATAAAATATGCTTTCATATTACAAATTTCTATATTGAATTCAATATTCTGTTGCCGATACTGCAGTAAAATATTTTAAACATTTTAATGCAAATAAACTCAATATTCAAATATTTTAAAAATACAAGTTTACATAAATTCTTTACATATAATATATCAAACATAGGACAAATTTCGGGTTTTATTAGTTGCATTTAAAAATTTATATTCGATTCCTGGATAGTAGATTTATAAACTTCAAATAATTTTAAATATTGATGAATATGTACACATCTGATACTTAAGTTTTATATTATTGGATATTGTGGAACATAAAAGTTTATAAGATACTTTATTTTGAAGAGAGTTTATCTTCAACTTCTTTTAATGATAAAATAAATTGCAGTTACTATAACACATAACATTATGCTTCCCACTATAAACAGGATCAGACGATTTTGAATAATCCTAAAAAACAAAACCAATTAAAAGTTAGAATTAAATAATTATTAAAGAAAAAAAAAAGCAAATAAATTTTTTTCTAAATATTTTAAACAGAATACTTCAACATGTAGTAGTAAGAGAGAAATAAGACGAATGCTTAATAGATCATTTAATACTAAAGTAAAAGTATTTTCTACGTTTCGTTCTTTTTCCAACTATATTTTATAGAAATTAAATTTAAAGATAGCACATGCCTTATAATTAAAATTTGCAAACCTGATTAGTCAATTAAATATTTTGTTTAATCCAATAAGAAAAGCACTAAATAGCAGTAAAGACAAATAAATCATATTTTATTGAAATGTTTTGGCTATAGTAAGCCAAAAACATAATATTTAAACATCAAACATTTGACTATATTAAATATTCTGCAGCTGACATCTTACATTATTGATAATTATTTATCATTATAATTATCAATAACAGAATAGTTATATACAGAATAATCTTAAAAAAGAATATTTAATTAATTAATCTGCATGAATAATCTGGATTATCTATAAATTTAGATGTAATTAGAATCACAGGCAATTATTTTTAAATAATTACTTATAAATTTAATTTTAAAATATAAAGAAAAAATTAAACTTTGTTTAAATACATCTAAGATATTTTTTGGAAACAATATTGAAAGAACATACTATTGCACAATAAAGATTTCTATATTTAACCCAATAAATGAAGAAAAATTCTCATTTTAGTCATTTCTGTCAGGTCATTTTTAAAATAATGATGTTTTTTTTATACTGTATTTGTTCAAGCATGTCAGTTTGTCTAAATATTAATTTTTAAAACTTTACAAATATTGCTAAACTAAGGTGGCCTCATTCTAAGGAATTCCACCAGGCAAGAACGTCATATATAAATTATTTTTTAAATAACTGTTACTAGGTGGTCACTGAAGAGTACATTAAGCATATTGTGCTGCAAAATTTCAAAAAAGATAACAATGATGCTAATACTGTGAAAAATGTGCATGAAGTATACGATGATAATATTTTGAATGTGCAGAACTATCAGCAATAGTCCAAAGATTCCAACAAGGGACTTTATCTTGAACAACTACCCTTGTTCTGGGTGCCTTACTTCTTTTGACGATATGCTGGAAGCTACTATTGCAAGAAATGCCAATGTAACTGTTAAAGATTTAAAAAAGATCTTAATTCATTGCCATTATCATTTGCAAGAATTTAGAATAATGTCTAAGCTCAGCTAGTGGATTCCACATGAACTGACGAACGACAATTGAAAAGAGTGCATCATCATTTGCATTGATCTGAACACTGCATGATTCATCATCTTCAAGAAGTTCAATCTCTGTTTTTCAGTTATGTAGATCACTGGTGATAAAAAGTAAATATTTTACAAGAATGTTAAGAGCCAAAGGCAGAGGTCCATTCAGGGAAACAGGCTAAACCTTGGCCAAAACAAGGCCTTTATCCAGAGAAAGTTTTATTAAACATCTGGTGGGATATGGCTGATGTTATACAATTTGAACTCTTGCCATAAAACAAAACAATACAGCTAAATATACTATGAACAACTTGATTGATTGAAAGGAAAACTGAGACATTCTCTGGACAATTGAAAGTGTGTTGTTTACATCTATCATGGTGAAAAACTTAACACATTTTCAATGTGGTGTGGATGTGTTATCATACACATCCACATAGTGCAAGAATTACCTGTAAAAAGATTGAGGGACTTGAAATTGGAAAAGTTTTCACACCCTGTATTTTCCTGATTTTACTCTTTCAGATTATCATTTATTTTAAAGTTTGCAACATTTCATTAATGAAAAACAATACAATATATTAGAGGCACTGAAACTGAGACTATGGAACTTCCTTGCTTCCAAATTGCCTGAATTCTATAGAAATGGCCTAATGAAGCTTTCACAATAATGGAAGAGCATTATTGATTCAAATGGAGAATATATACTTGATTAAATTAGCAACTGATTTATATTTTTTTCAAAACTTAATGCTAAAAATGACTTTAGTTTTAGGATAACCTGATTCATTTAAAAGATTTTATATAACCTGAATATAGTATTAATAATTAATTGAATTTAATTAAATAATTTTTAAATAGAAATACATTAAATACTTCCAAGAAAAGCTATATTAAAACTAATTTGGTTCTTATCATCTCTAAATTCTTAGGAAAATAGTATAGGTTGAATATCCCCAATTCAAAATTCCAAAATCTAAGTTTGCTTTCCCAGTAAGGAGTTCTTTGGGATAGGATTATGATTCACTGTTTATGCCATGAAAACGATACACTAGTGTGCATAGAGTCATGGCACACTATTGTGATTCAGTAACTGCTAAATATTGTCAGTGTAAGGTGGTTTTGACTACTTATTTTCTTTTGTATTGTTTATATATCATTAAAATGTCAAATATCTAGCAGTAAATTTTTTCTCACTTCTCTTCAACTCCACTGTATCATGCATTTCAAACTCCAGAAAAATCCAAAACATGCTTGGTTTCAAACATTTTTCATTAGTAATACTTAATCTACATCATAATTAGTAAGACCCATGATTTTCTACAGCATGTGGAATTTCATGCTGCACTGCAGATTTGATGTCATGCTGCAAAATTTTACAAAATTGTATTGTGTAAAAAATTTATATTTTTCCACAGAATTTTTATTTCTTTGTAGAAAATATCCAATTTATAAATTTTAATAATTATGAATTTCTTCTGAAAGTAATCTTTAATGAAAATAATGCTTTGATGATAATTTTGGTGAATGTTAAATTTTCATTCTTTGGATAGAAAATTATTTTAAAAATACTTACACCTATGTTTAAATAATCACTTTATCTATTGAGAGTCCTGATTTACTTTTTATATTTTACTGTATTTTGATAATTACATGCTATCTCATTATCATGATGATGATATCATATTGTAATATTTAAGAATAATCACATGACAGATATATGACATAAAAATGTGAAGCATAAATGATGAATCACTACTTATTAAATAATAATTTGTTATTTAAATAAATATCTCTTATTTTATGAAATAAAATATACTACAATGTAAATTATTATAAATTTGTTTCATAATTTAACATCATATTTGTAACATGATCAACAATTTACTACCCCATATAAAATTCTTATCTATGACAATAAAAAAATTTATTATTATTAAAATATTGAAAATATATAATTTAAATTAGGACTATAGATACTCAATCAATGAGGAAAGTAATTTTTAAAATATAGGTATTTTGTAAAAATAACTCATTAAAGTTACAATTTCACACCACCACAGAATTTTGCCAAGCACTGTGAAATTTTTTATTTCTTGCCACAAAATTATCTGATTTTTCCATAGAAAATCATGGTTCTTAATAATTAGTGATATACTGGGTATTAACTCTTTGCATTCCACCAAATGATATAACTCATTGGCGTAGAATGGCAGAAATTCCAATTCCTGGTATATCTTACTAAAACTTTAGGAACCAATATTTTCATTTAGCATTTTCATTTTCATTTATTTTCTCTTTTACCAGTAAAATGACTTTCTTTTAGTAAACTGAAATTTGCAACTAATTTCATATTGTTACTTACATAATTAAAAATCCTTACCTTCTAATCATTCCACTTAAAATTCTTGAACTTTTATATAAGTCATTATCTGTTTCTCTTAGCTGTAAAATTTGAATATGGTTATTTATTAATATATTAATTATATCAACAAAATGATCAGTTATAGATAATATAATTATTATACAATGAAGAAAAAGTAAAAGTTAAATAACCTTTTCTGTTGCCTTTTGAATTGTCTCTCTTTGAGAATGCAGATCATTTAAAATTTCAGCTCCAATTTGTTCTGGAAATAAAAACAAAATAAATACAGTTAATAAAGGTTTTTAACTCTATTTGACTTAACTATCATTATAGTATTGTAAGATTTAATTTTATTTGGAGCAAGAAAATAGGCAGCTCTTCTCATGTTTATTCATTTTTTTTATGGAAACCTTGCTTATTCCTGTTTTAACAATGTTTACTAACAATTAACAGAAAGTCCAAACAAAATATAGGCTAATTCAGATTAAAGTATCTCTGTTTGGAATGGTTTGGAGAGAGAACTCATGGACGTAACATC
>WUQG02023482.1:0-11326 GCA_011317285.2 Androctonus mauritanicus | reverse complement strand
TTTGATTTCACTAGTTTTTCATGTGCACTATTTTTATTTTTTCATTTTGCAACACAATCAGAAAATGTTATTAATGATGATTTTTGAGGGATGAAAGAAATTAGCTTTTTTCATACATTGGAAATGTTTTTTGGAGATCATCTTATACTGTTACTTACAATGAAATAATAAGAGTGAAGCTTTATTTATTATTTTTTTTACAGCAATTTAAGAGAAAAACAATAATTTATATTATATGGTTTATGGTAATACATATAGCATAATTAATTTACTTTTTAATAATTTCAGTTGAATGTGCATGCAGATTATACAATAGATTTAGTTTAAGAAAAAGTTTGAAGTACTATTAAACGAAAAGTTTGACGTTTTACATTATCTTGAGTATATAATACAGTTCTCTCTTTCAAAATCAGACCATAACTAAGGATGAGTTTTGAGCTGCAAAAAATTAAAAAAATGAAATAAATAGTAAACAAATTAAATTAAAAAATAACATTAATTTTCATAATTAAAACATGCAATGTAAAATTAATGATATAATAAAAAGTTATATTAGAAATGAATTCGTACATCAAATTACATATATCAGGGGAATTATGCGAGTTTTAATGTAAAGGAGTTTTGGTTAAAAAAAAAATGGAATTTTTGTTCTTCTCTTCGGTATGAATTCTAATTTTATTCTAGCGATCCAGGATTTGCTGATTAATTGGCTTAGTGATTTACATCCTTCGTATAGATTCGATCACGAAATTCCGAAATAAGGAATGATTGAATTTAAATTAGATATGTATTATAAACCCTTTTCATATTTTTGTCAAATACTAAGTATGAGATCAATACGGAGCTGATCTGGAGGAAAGTGATTCTTAACAGAGTTGCCTAGTAACAGATAGTGGTTTCCCTATGATCGGGGAATCATTCCGTACTCTATTATCCATATGTAGTAAGAGATAATTAAGGAGCACTCTATTTTCTGCTGGTTACTTCCCCTGTCATATCGATGATGGATTATTCTCTTTCCTCCTATTTTTCTATATCCTTATCACTTCGCTGTTTATTATTTAGGGTTTTTTGAAAATAGAGTATGCTCTGTATTGCTTTCACTAAAGGATAGTGTAAGATGCAGGATATCAAAGTTTAAGTACTTAGGATCATGAAAAAAAATGAAAATTTAAACGAAAATACTATGTTTTGGAAATTTAAATGTGCAAAAAAATGCTTGTGTTAATTCATATCATCGAAAATCTGGAAATAAAAAAAATGTTGATTATTTTATTGTATAAATACAGTAGATTAGAATTAATTACTTAAAAATTCTTGGCATTGTAAATGATGTAAGATACATACTACAGTACAATAGGAAATTTGATTTCTGCAAATCTTCTTTATTTCTGGAAAATATTAGTGTATTCTACAGGAAGATAATACGTACCTCGAGTTTCTTCTTCTTTAATTGCTTCTTTATACTGCGATCTCTTCCAAAAATAAATTCCTATGCGATAAACTATACACAAGAGAATACCCAGAATGCTTTGAAATAATCCATAACAAATTGACATCAAAAGAATTCTTATATGTTTCTAAAAATGGAAATTATTTAAACAAGAAATAAGCAATGAATTAAAGTTAACGATGAAAAACTTACTTTGATATCAAAAGATAACATTATGATACTAAGTGTAACAAATACATTTTGAAATCCACTTTCTATCGCTATTGTTGTGCAGGTCGAAAATGGTCTTCTACTCACAAATGACAGGAAATATCCAACTAAGAAACCAGTAATGGGAAGGAAAATTGTGACCATGAATAGTTTCCACGTTATTTGATTCAGTTGGAATGGAAAAGCAATAAGCTGTAAGGTTAGTATAACACCAATCGAAACAAGAACTAAGAAATTTCCCCACTATTAATAAAGAAAATAATAAATATTGTATTTGAGAAAATATTCAAATAATAACTTCACTTACTCTGGTAATGTAAACCGATGCTTTAGACATTTTCCATTTGATGAGCATGCCTAAAGCTAATGGTGAGGTAACCATTATCAGCGAGATTGCTAAGTTAAAGTAAGGTATAATCAATTTTCCGGTATCTATAATTTTTGAGTATATCCAAATATTAAGTGGCATTAGGAATAATGCTAGCAAGGATGACATGCTAGTCATTGTAACACTGAAAAAGAATTAATAGATTTTATGGTTTCGTTATGAATAATACAAATTTACTTTATCTTACCTTAGAGGAACATCTCCGTCTAGATAATATGTAATAGTATTAGAAAAAGCACCACCTGGACAACACGATATAATGAGTAATCCTACTGCTAAGTTTGATTCAAATTGAAATAATTTGTTGTAGATATATCCTGCCAAAGGCATTACTGCAAACTGACAAACGATCCCCAGAATTGGTCCGACAGGCCTCCGAATATGTTCCCAAATCTATATAGGAACACAAATTTGTTAAGTATCTTGTATCTGTTATAAAATAATAGTGAAAGCAATTACCTGCTTCAAACGGATATCTGTTCCCATGGCAATCATTAAAGTCACTACTGTAACGGTTATTAGAATATCATGAATACGTTTTATATATGGATTAATGTAGACTTCTGATGTATAGCTAGATGTTAAATTATTCGAAACATTATCTGAAGTATTTCTCAATAGATGTAAGTCAAATTCCATGTGTTCAGCTTTATCACTCTTTCTCGAATATTTTTTTCGGTTATTATATTTTATACTGCAATTTTATAATAAAAAAGATATTTAAGTATATTAAAATAATTTATATACTCTGTTCATTTATATAAAAAAAATCTCAACTGCTGCAGTAGTAAGTTTAGCTGCAGAAGTTCAACAATAACAGTATTTTCGGCGTGGCGGAGTGTAGCGATTGGCAGGGAAAGGAAGTGTTTGTTATATTGGAAATAAAACGAATGCTAGTTTAGTAGTGTGAACAGGTTTTTGGATAAGGAGTTATTTTCTGACCTGAGGTATACAAAACCACTAGGAAAATACGGGAAATGTTATATTGGACGGTTATATTAAGTGGAATTGAAAGGGTTAAAGATCTCTTTTATACCGATTTGTCAGATTTGAAATTTGCGTATTGTGACGTGTATTCAATTTGAGGCATCTCTTGTTCTTGTTTATTTTCTGTTGTTTGATGCAGTTCGGCTGAATCTTTCAGTACTTTTCTAAAAAATAATATGCATCGATGCATCGAATGATAAATATGTTCGCATATCCCTTTTTTCATAAAAAAAATCCTTGTGTCAATTTGGTACTACGATGGTCAGTACAAAATAAAATTTTAAAATGTTTTCCTGCATTGATTTTTAAAAATAGCTTCTGCCTCTTGCACATGATTGTCGCTTCTATGTTCGCGTGCGGTGACCAGTGAATACGAATTTTGTATTAGTCACACATCAATTAAATATTTAAACAAAAATTAATGAATTATTTGTATCTATAATAATTAATTGCCTAATTTAGAACAAAAAATATGGATTATCATTATTTTACTAATAATAAATTAATTTTATTATACTGTATAAATCGCGTGGTTAGGAATAGGCATCGCATCCATACTATACAGTTCGCGTGTAGATTTTTACGAAAATATCTGTCCAAAATTTTCTTTTGCATATTAAATTAGAAAGAGGAGAGCATCGAACAAAAATAATAAAATTTTTATAGTTTAAAATTGATTATTTCTAAAAATGAGATACTAAAAACCACATTTCTAGGAAATCGAAAGTAACATAAGCGCCTAGGCCGATATTTAGGAGATATTAAAGAAACTCATATTGATTTATATATTTGTGATTCCTTTCTAAACATCTTAAAAGAAATCGAATTGTTATTATGATTCAGAAATTTATAAGAAATTTTTGAATTTCATTTAAAATTAAGTCAAAATTTACATCTCATCTGATAAAAAATTCATAAATCATAAACTATCCATTCCTAACTTAAAATTTCATATATTCTACATAAAAGCAAAACAATAAATAAACATTACTGAAAAAAAGAGCTATGAGGAATAAAATTTTTGAAGATAAAGAGCTTCCTAAACAAAGCATTTAGCGCACGAATGTTTTTGTTGACATTTGGAATGACGTCAGTTAGAAAGACGCCTCTTCCCCTTTCTCAGACACAAGAAATTGCGATTTTTATTGCCATAAGAATGTTGTTGCAGGTGTTCTTAGCGATAAATTGTTTGAATGATATCTTATAATAGCATTAGTTTAAACTTGCACATACGCGATATGAAATTATGTAATTAAAAAGAAAAAACGAAGGAATAAACATAGCGAAGCGAGAAATTGCACAGTGTGACCACCGCCTTAGAAATCACAATAAACGTGCGTGACGATCACGTCGCGTGTTAAAGATCAAGTAGTACCAATAAAACGGAAATGACGCAAACGGAAACGAAAGTATAAATTTTTGCTTATATTGATTAGCGCCGGATCTAGATTGAGGCGTGTGAATCAGTCGCATCGGACAAAAATATGCAGGGGCGTCATAAATATAATTGAGTATGTGGTAATTAAATTTGTTCATTATATTAATTACAATAATTATGTTTGTTAATTAAAATTATGACGGGACGGTATACATACATTGTCAATATTAATACAATGTGTTGTGGCTGTTTTTTTGGGCATTATACGAATTCAGTGTATGGCTGTAAAAATTTTCTGATGATTTTCAGAGAAAACGTTCCTAATCAACAGACCGATGTTAGTCAATGCGTGTCACAAGACATCCGTTTAATATAGAGAGCTTAACTTATAAAAAATTATGTAGATGGTATCATGCGCACTCTATACTGAAGTTCACTAATCTTAAATAAGTAAAATAGATAATTTCTTTTCATATACAGAATTACGGTATTGCATATTCGTCTATGGCGCTTCTCATCTTTTGCTTCTTTTTGGCATTGCTGGATCATTATTTATATTTACTTGATAGTTATTATTATTTTTAATGAAAATGTTCATACAGACAACCGCTGATTTATTTGATACTTTGCTTACATTATTTAAAATTCATAGAATACTTTAGAAATGTCTTGCTTGTACTTTCAAGAACGTAGATCACATTCAGAATTTTTTCGCTCGCATAAGCAAAATTGGAATATCAATATGAATTTATAAATTTTACATATTACATATATAAAAAGTAAGATATCGGACGATGCAGTGTGAATGATCAGGATCATATTCTTATCATTTGGTGATGTGAGTGATATTTATTAATGCGTACATAGTTTACTAAATAGATCTAGTAAGCTATCTGCGTACTAATAAATATCAGCCATACCAACTAAATATTTTGTTAGTTAAATCTTTATTAGTTTAGTAAATAATTATACTTAGCATTGAACTAATTTTTTCTTTTATAAAAATTATAAAAGAAAAAATTAAGAAAAATTAATGAATGAAATTAATGAATGTTTTGTAATTATAAGAAAAATTATAAAACATTCATTATTTTTTATTGTACTCTCTAGGAAAAAATGCTTCTAATAGATTTTCTATGCTGAAAACGAATTTTACCATTCATTTAATCTTCATTTTCGTTTGGGAAAATGTACAAGAAATAAATGTGCAATTGATTAGAAATTTAAAATAAATCTTACAGTTTTTAATAAAATAAATACAATAATGAGAATAACAATTGGGAATATTTCCAAAAATTTGCAAAAATTAATGAAGCGTAATAACTTTCTGCTTTTTTTAAATTCATTTTTATATTAATTTAACTTTTATAGAATAGCAAAGGAGATTTTATAAGATTGATTATATGCCATTTGTTTATTCTGTCATTATATCTAGAATGCTTTAGTGTAAAAATTTCTGTGTATACAGAAATTTTTACACTAAAGCATTCGAGATATAATTTTTAATGAAAATGTTCATACAGAACATTTTCATTAAAGTTAACTGCTTTTCTACATGAAAATTTTTGCATATCATAGAGCAGTCACAGAATATTTAAATGCAAACTTTCTACTTTCAAATACAGGCTCTCGTCCTGTTACCAACATTCGCACTTACCAACGTTAAATTTCATTTTAAAATTTCACGAAGTTTTTAAAAATCTTCAATAATTTTAATTAATATCAGAGAATATTCTCTTATTAACCAGTATCATATAAAATTACATAGTTAGTTAACATATTACGGCGTATTTTAAGATATCTGTGATTATTCAAAATATTCCTCGATTTATATTCGGAACTTTTTATTAATTTCTTTAAAATTATCTTTTAAATTTCCCAAATTTTGAAATATATTAAAATTTACAATGTGTAAATACTAACACTTACCAGTTAGTACCAAGTGCAAAATACTAATATCTTAGTTTCTTAGTAGTAAGTAGTACTTAGTACTAAGTAGTAACGACTACTTACTTCTTAATCCTACTTGATAATGGTTACTACTTAGTACTAAATATTAAATAGTTATTAGTAAGTACTAAGTAATACTATTTACTAAGGCTAAGTACAGTATTTTAGTACTAAAGTTACTAACAACACTTACATAGGAAGTATGTTAGTATCTTATAGAGCAACTCTATTCCAATTAATAAAAATCAAAGTAAGTATTTGTTGAGAGTATAGCTTCTACATACAACGCGTGCACTATTGATTCTATGAATTATGCATTTTATAAAATTAATAGTGCATGAAAAGAAGTAAAATTAATAATTCGTTTAACATTCGTGCATGAGAAATTGGGCGAATCTTAAACAATTTCTGAATTAAGTCTTCTAAAATTAGTTCGTTCATTAAAATAACTAATTCATATTATGTTTGGTTTTTTCATAAAACTTGTGTTATCACTGTTTATCTTTTCTACAATTTAACAAAGAGAATGTTTCTTTTCATATACTACCTTTCGATTTATATCAAAACAAGCACGGATTCACGAATCTTGAAGGAAACGTACTAACGTGTAAATAAAATGAAAAAGTGATACTATTTATCGATATTCTAACAATTTAGTAGTAGGCCTACTAATTTAGTATTAAACGACTTAGTATAAACCTTCAAATACTTGTATTTTCATAGCAATAGCCATTTAGTATTTGTAAGTTTGAATGATTTAACTATAATCATCAAAAATATATTTATTCTTTCTACTAATATTTTTATGATTATTAATATGGCAAGTAGTAAGTTCGGGCGGTAGAGCTTCGAGAATAAAGGTTTGGTCTCGCAGAGGCTTAAAACGAGTCGTTAGTAGGCTGACTTAAATGCGTTGCGCACGAAACGTCGAGTGTATCGGAGTTCAGACGGAAAGCGTACGACACTTCGTAAATCAACGACGTCGTTTAGCTATTGGTTAATTACTGTGAACTTAATTTAAATTTATCTAATTCAACTGGATAGTTCAATTGACTCAAGAACTGTTTTATTTATCGATGTCTTCGTTTATAAATTTATCGAATATCAAGGTTTCCAGAAATGCTTCATTATTGAAGGCGAGCATGTTGTCTTCTCCACTCGCCGTATTGAATTACGAAATAAAGCAATGTTTCTTTTGATTGGATAAATGACCAACGTACGATTGACGCCGCGCATAATGTTGAAGAAAAGTCATCTCCCGTGTAACAACACAACGTCTAACAATATATAGAAATTGAAACCATCAGCTTCGATACGCTAACCGAATTACGTCGGGTTTTATGCCTGTGAGACCCAGCCTTAAAAGTGCTCAGAGCGTAGCGAATGGCTATAACCGGAAATGACTACTATATGTAATCACAACAGATGCTACTCTGGAGGTGCAAACATATTTTTGGGTTAGAAGTTATTTTCTTACATGAAAAATAGAAAACTGCCACGTAAAAATATGGACTTTTATATGGGACGGTTACCTTAAGTTGAACTAAAAGAGTTAGGGCCGATTCCTACTTACAGAACAGCCGCTACGGAAAATAATTATGTAAGCAGAATATATTTTCTTTTACCGGATGGTTTCCGTCTAGAAATTTAGATGGTTCCCGTCTAATCCGGAAAAGAACTTTAAAAGCACCTGGCACGTGTCTTCTGACGTCACGCGTTCAAAATTGTTTCTTGATTCTATGTCCTCTTGCCTTCCATGTTTAAATTTCTCTCTATTCGGTAACTGCAACGTCGCAATTATCGAATAGTAATAAGTGCGTCACATATTACGTCGCTTTCAATCATAACCTAATGGTTTAAAATAATCTTTTTCCGGATCACTTTGCGGAAAAGTTAAAAGTTGCTCAACTCTATATTCGGATAGTTTCTGCACTGCTTATACGGAAAATTTTCGAATTTTCCGTTTTCGGGATATTTTTATGTAGTACTTTTCCGTAAGTGGGAAGCTTCCCTTAAAGAACTGTTTCATTCCGAATTGTCAGATTTTAAATTTGTGAAGAGTATTATTTAATTTTTATTAATGAAACGGAAATATAAGAATAATTTTTTTTATGCTCATTATTGCTAACTATGCAAAACTAATTTTCCTAATATAATCTCTACAAAAACATAAAAAAAACATAACTTACTTTAAAAAGTTGATAGATCTGCAAATATGAATGCAAATTGAAACTTTTCTAATGATTTTGAATTTTAAATTGAACTTTCTATCACGAACAGCAAAAATATTTTTATATGAAAATTCCATTCCTTTTTTGGATATTTATGCCGACAATTGGAGGATAATTCGTGGGAAGTGACGTCATGATGTTAAGAAATCCTTATTATGTTGAAGGAAGATGGCTAAACGTATAATTATCTCAAGATTAATCAACTATTTTCAAATAAAAAATTATCTGAATAAGAATATTTTTCGAAACTTTTAAATTGGTTACATATACCAAAATTAAAACCGCTCTATAACATACGAAGATAGTTCCTATGCAAGTGTTGTTGGTAACTGAGATACTAAACTATTCCTATTTACCACTAGTAACTAGTACTCCTATATACTTACTATCTACTATTTAGTATTTATTACTAAGTAGTAACGACTACCAAGTAGTACTTAGCATTAAGTATTCGTTACTACACAGTACTAAGTACTAACTTAGTACTAAATACTATTTACTACTAAGAAACTAAGATACTAATACTTAGTAGTTGGTACTAAGTAGTAGTATATTTACAAACTATAAATTATAAAATATTTCAAAATTGTATCAATTTAAATATTCACTTCAAAGAAATTAATGAAAAGTTTCGAATATAAATCGAGAAGTATTTATTATAAACACATATATCTTAAAATACGACGTAAAATGTTAATTAACTATGTAATTTTATATCGTATTGGTTAATTAAAAATATTCTTGATATTAATTAAAATTACTGAAGAATTTTAAAAATTTCATGAAATTGGAAAATAAATTTAAGATTCGTAACTGCGAATGTTAGTAATTGGAGGAGAGGCTCTATTTGAAAGTAGAAAGTTTGCATTTAAATATTCTGTGACTGTTCTATGATATGCAAAAATTTTCATGTAGACAAAGCAATAAGATAATAGTGGAAACATGATGTATACTTATAAAATTTTATAGCAAACCATTCCAGAAATAATGACAGAATAAACAGATATAATAATAAGATATAATTTATCGTAGAAAATTTACTCTGCCATTCTATAAAAGTTAAATTGATATAAAAATGAATTAAAAAATCAGAAAGTCATTACGCTTCATTAAGTTTTACAAATTTTTGAAATATTCTCATATATTATTCTCATCATTATACATATTTTACATAAATTGCAAGATTTATTTTAATTTTCTAATTAACTGAAAATTTATTTCTTGTACATTTTCCCATTTGCAAAACCAAAATGGAGATTAAATGAATGGTAAAATTCGTTTTAAGCGTAGAAAATATATTAGAAGAATTTTCCCCCTAGACTTTACAAGAAAAAAGAATGAATTTTTTTATAATTTTTTTCATTGTTATAAAAGAAAATATTATTGAATCTTAGATCTGTCTAGCTACTAAACTAATAGAGACTCAACTAATAAAATATTTTGTTAGTGTGACTGATATTTATTAATACGTAGATAGATTACTAAATCTATTTAGTAAACAATATACGAATTAATAAATATTCAGTCACCTCAACCAAATGATAAGAATGTGATCCTGATCATCCACACCACATCGACCAATATTATATATGTAATATGTAAAATTTATAAAGTTCATATTGATATTCTAATTATGCTTAGACCAGGGAAAAAATTCCAAAAAATTCTGGATTTCATCCATGTTCTTGAAATATTTTTAAATAAGTAAAATTAAATACAAGCATGACATTTCTTAAATATTCTGACAATATTAAACAATGTAACCAAAATAACAAATAAAGGAGCGGTTATAGGCATGGATATTTTCATTAAAAATAAAAATATTTATCAAATAAATATAAATAATGGTTCCTGCTATGCCCAAAAAGAAATAAAAGATGCAAAGAACCATAGACGAATATGCAATACAGTAATTCTTTTTATCAAAAGAGAAATCCGTTTTTCTTATCTAACTATGCAAAGTGAGTTTTCCTAATATAATCTCTACAAAAACATAAAAATAACTTACTTAAAAAAAAGTCGATAGATCTGTAAATATGAAGGCAAATTCAAACTTTTCTAAAAATTCCGAATTTTAAATATAACTTTCGATTACATACGGATAAAATACTTTTATATGAAATTTCCTTTCCGTTTTTGATATTTATGACAGAATTGAAGTCATAATTTTGAGAATTTTTTATTATGTTAAAGGAAGATGACTAATCGTATTATTATCCCAAGATTAATCAGCTATTTTCATACAAAATGTTATCCGCATAAAAATATATTATTAGAAACGTTTAAATTGGTTACATATAGCAAAATTTACAGTGGTTGAATATATATTAATAGCATCTGCAAAACTAAGAATATTATATATAAAATAACATTATATATTCTTCTAAATTCCAATATACTGTATGTTAAGCTATTAACTGTAGATATACACGGCTAATTTATATATACTATAAAAATAAAAATGTTAAATTATGCATTTTGAAATTAAGATATCAAAGATTAAAGTAATATATCAAATTAACAAACTAAAATGGTATAGATTAGGACGAGATCTATGTGTGCAGTGTTAAGATCTCCAAGCTGTAATATTTAAAAGAACCCCTAAACACATTTAATTTTTTTTGGTGAAGCGTGAGTATTCTTATGGAGAACCATATTTAAAGATGTGTGTCTAAATCGATTAAATTTTTGTAAAAGCTATCCCTCGGGTGCTGAATTAGATGCATTAA
>WUQG02023471.1:0-11327 GCA_011317285.2 Androctonus mauritanicus | reverse complement strand
ATATTGCATATGTGAAATATATTGCATATATTCGACCATTTCGTAAAGAAAAAATGAAAAATCTATATAGATCGCTGCCCCGCCTTTCTAATCCAATATGGCGGTCGGTTTCCTCAACGTTACCGGTGTATGCGACCTCTAGGTCTGTTTCCTATCTCTATGGTGAAATCGGATTCTGCACATTCACTTCTATCCTCATATCTAGTTGTCGCGATATGCGATGTTGTCGCTTTGATTTTGTTGTTGTTGGAATTGCAATAGAGATCAAAAGGAAATTCTACTAACTATTTGTCCATGAATATAATTTTTAGCGAACCGGAATAATTTTATTTAAAATCTGAAGCACAAAGAACGATCGCAAAACCCGAAGTCTTCTGGTCAAAATGATATTATTGGCAATCCTATCTAAAGAAAATATTTCTCGAATCTTTTGGTATCTTTATACATTTCTTGTAGTAAAACCGCTTTTAAATATGACGCAGTAATAACTAAAATTCATCCGAATAACCCAAACATTACAAATTGTTTTATAAATAACTGAAATTAATGATTAAATTAAACAAGGTCATGAGTCGGCCAGATTGGCTGCATGGAAATGCTTCGGCTTTCCACTCTGGAGGACCTGGGTTCGAGCTCGGGTCCTACCTCTTGAAAATATTTATCATGGGGTCAGGGCCAGGCCCGTCGATCCCTGTCCTCCACAATACGGCTGACCTCTTTCCGCAGGGGTGGGCAACCTGTGGAAGAGCTTGTTTCGTACCGCCACTTAGTGTTCTTTCTGAATTGAAAGTGGCGTCATCTGTTGACTAAAAAAAAAAAAACAGAAGTCAGGATGCCATCTTTAAGGTCCCAGTTTCGATTTCGTTTCGTAATAAACTCATTTTCTCACAAATATTAAAATTTCCAGTTTAGTTATTAGTCAACAGATGGAGGCATGTTGCTAAATTTAATTTAATCAATAATTTCAATTATTAATAAATTAATTTGCAATGCCGGAGTTATTGGGCTTACAATTAGCTGTTGTTTGTTTGTTAAACCCGTTAGATCGCTGATTAATCCCAATTAAGTTTGTTTGATATAAATAAGTAACCGAGACATTAAATTATTTCCAGTTGAAAGATTATCTCCTCTAAAACACACGGAATTATCAATACTTATTTAACTTTTCAACTTATTCCAAATCTTATTATAAGTGCTGTTAAAAAATAAATTCAAAAATTATAACCATTTCTAAATAAATCTTGACATATCCATACCGAACTTTGTATAGCCACTTCGTGTAATCTTTAGGACGACATAGGATACTCTGAATGAAAATTATCTCAAGGAATAAGGAATTTAGTCTTGCAAGGAAAATACTTATTGAAATCATTCAGGCTTTCATTCGAATTTCGAGTACGCCATATTCACACCTACTGACATATAATAGAAATGAATATCATATAATATCATGACAGCACTATAAATTAATAATGCATATCGTTAGAAAAATCAGCGATGTATTATATCATTATAATCTATAAATCTCCAAGAATAGCACGTAAAGTATCAAGATATTGATTTCCTCCCATTTTTCATTGTCGACTTTTTTTCAAATTCCAGTGAGGTAGTGGGGTCGGAATGCGCCGGAATGTCACTCTGATAGTTTTTTCCACTACCGGAACTCGTACCGGTACAATTCGTTAGAATACGTTAACATGTGTTATGATGTCATTGAGTTCAATTAAATAATTGCATGTAATTAATTTTATTAAGTTCATAACTTCAAATTAAAATAAAACGTCAAAAGTATCTTATTTTTAATGAAAGTTTTCCATCCGCAATACAATGTACACATACGGACAAAGACAATGAGAGTACAATGAAATATGTGTACATACATAAACTACATAAACTGTTTTTATGCACAACTCTGCATATTTTATTTTGACCTCCTGTATACCTGAATAGTTCTATGTAGGAAAGTATAAATAGTGTTCCGGTACTTCTTTTTTTGGCATTACACCACAGTCAAATTCGTATTCGTTTTGTTATGCTCTGACAAAAAATTTTTCATTCTTGTTCTCTTGTTTTTTCGATATCTTTTTTTAAAGATAGGTTTTAATAATAAAATGCATATAGTATAAAATATTATATGTTAAATACTAGACAATATAACCAACATTGTTCGGGGAATTCTGATCATTATAAAATTTATAGGTGTAAATGCGAATTCATCATTTCGTGAAGCATCTTGCCTATAATAACAAATAATATTTCAATTAATTTAAACCGAATTATGCATTTTATGGATAATGTAAAACCGTAGCATAGTTCACGGATGCTCTCTTGGAACTTGATGCCATAAGCAGGTCCATAACATAGCTATAATCGCTATTCCACCATAAACGTACACATTAAAATTATTACTCAAACAATATTTAAGTAACATACTACACAAATAATAATTCTAAGAGTTTCTAACATCTTATCAACAAACTTATCCGCTTAAAGTCTTTCAAAAGAAACCATCAGTTGGAGAACACCGCATCGACAATATCTGAAATTACAACATATCGTGCATGTACTCTAAAAATTTAAAACAGGTAATATTCTAATAATAATAATTATACATTTTCTTTATAAATGGATATTATCTTATTCCTCAATGTATAGTATTGTGAGACACGGTCCACGCATTTTCCTATAATACAACTTATCTTACAAGTTTATGTCAGTTGTTTAATAACTCCACTACAGCAATAAATATAAAATGTTTAGAACCAGAACTCTGACCACAGACATGTCAAGCAAAGGTCCGATTACCGGCGAATTGTTTTCTTCGTAGAGCGAACGATCTTTTAAAATTCTTTATTATTATGCAGTTTTTCAATAGTTCTGTGCAGTTTTTCTATTGTTATTTTAATATTTAGATTAAATATATTATTGTCAAATATATATCAATGAACATGTATGTAACTTAAAAGATTTATTTTGTAATATTAATTAGTTTAATCATACAGTAGAAATTTATCGGTACATATTGTTTTTAAAAGTTTGTTAAATTTAATAATCAAGTTTTAAAGCTATAAAAACTAACGAATTCAATCGGGGAAATTTAACTTTAAGTAACTCTTCTGAGTAGAAAGGAAAGAAAAGAATTTCTTATGTATCAATAAAACCATAAACAACGCCTTTGGAGACTAAACAATGATCAATATTGTTTATCTCAGATCTAGAGGACTGAGATAAACAATATTGTAAAATATCCTGTCAATAAGGTCCACCTGACAATACCAGTGGAAGAGTGGAGGTAAAATTTAGCCAAATAAGGTCAAAAATGAATTCGATCCTCTCTCTCCATTGATGTAATTGGGTGGACCGAAAGATAAAAAGAGAGGAACAGCAGTCTCCTCGGTGGCTTCCTCTTCTCTTCTCTTGCTCTCGTCTGTTCGCATCATCTTTCCAAAGCTTCCACCATTCTCCGAAGAATATAATTACATAAAACGAAGAAGACAAAGAAGAAAGTCTCTTTCTCAAGGTATGTTTATGGGTCAGACTTAAATACCCCCCTTTTAAATTTTGATAGGAATTTTTAAAGTAAATTGAATTCGTTATTACTACTAAACAACTCCAGCCTTTCTTTGTACTCGTTATAAATGTTCTTGTCATTATCCTTTTTTATTTATGTAAACTCTTATTTTATTTAAGATATATAAATTATATTAAAAACTTTATTATTGCTTTCTTAAATTTGTGTCTTCATTCTAATGGACTTCCAACACTTTGGACTCCGAGTGCCTTTACTCACGCGCTTAAATTTCTAGAAACACGCGTTTGGTGTGAACGCAATAAATTGTCACACCTGTGTCAAGAAAATCCTGACTTAGTTGTCTCCCCTCGGCAGTTTAACTTTTCCTTCTTAAATTACCGACCCCGATCCCACAGTATATAAGAATACTTTTAGCAATGTAAAAAAATCATCTTAATATAATAAACTTCAATATATTGTCTGTTTATTTTTATTCCATATGATAGTAAATCATAATTTTACAAAAACAAAAAGGATTCCTTATGTTCATATTTGGAAATTCAAGAAATCTCTAAAAGTATAGTATTAATGAAATGATCAACCATATCAAATATTCAGAGAAACTTTATATCTCGTGAAAGGATAAACCTTATCTAATATAATTGTTAACTCTTGATTTATTTGAAATAAATTTCAAATTACTCTTCCATTAATAGTTTTTCACTTTATTATTACTGTATTATAAGTAATCTGAATTAATGAATTTATTTTGAAAGACGTTACACAAAATGATTAGCTCAAGTTAGTATGCTTGAAAATCACCATTGGGAAATTCCTCACACCACAAACTGGTCAACACCGATAATGGGATCAACCAGAAGACTGAAGGTTGGGGTTCAGCAGCCGGATATCTTCAGAGAAAAATGGAAGAAGAAGACTACTAATTTAGTCCGATTCTGCAATGCAGTAAGCAATCTATTTACCATGCGACATTTTAAAAGACAACAGCATAGAATAAAGTTTTCAGAAATATGGCATACATAAATTCATCTACATACAACGATTATTGAAATTAAACTTTTACATTTCAAATTTTCCGAACTAATTTAAAATAAATTTTCAAATTAAAACAAAAAGATGTTTATTAAATATTACTTCATTGAAGCCGATAAAATCAAAAAACCATTAAATTCTCCGACGGGAAGAACCTGATTGTTTTCAATTGCAAAACAATGCTTTTCTTTAAATCCTGCTTCTTCCAATACTTCGTTTACCATCTGTCGGCTAATTGATAAATGAGGAATTTTTCCTTCGATATTATTTACGATATAATAAGGGTTATCTAATACTACTCCCAAAACTAATTCTCCATCTGGAAGTAGATAGTTTCTTATTTTTTTAAGAGCAGATTTATAAGCTTCTAGTGTAGAACATGCTGCATCTAGACAAAAGAAGCTAAACACAACATCAAACTTTCCTATATCCACTGGAACGATTTCCTTTCGCAAGACATCGCAGGAGGAAGTATTTGTCTGATTTTTTCTCTTGTTCTGGATTTGATGATATCTATTCCTTCTTCCACATTTTGAGTTAAAAAATAAAAACAACATTAAAATTAGTAGAATAAATTAAATCGAATAATAAAATATCTGATAATATCATTAGGTCCCTGTTAATCTTTTAATTTTTTTATCCGGGAAACCTGAATTATCAAACCGAATTTGTCAGATTTATATCTTCCATCTTTAAATATAATAATAATAAAATGAAATAAAATTATTGTACAGATTTTTAATTTAAGAATATCAGGAAATTAGAATATTTATGGAAATAACATTTATCCAGTTATACAAAAAAAAATCAATAAATTTTCTTTATTGAAATTTAAATTTCACAAAACATACTGTTTATGCATCTATTTTTCTCCTTTCTTTAATAATTTATAAAATCAGAAATTATTTCATTAAACGAAAATAAATTATGTCAGGCACAACTTTTATCACATTCCGGTTAGGAAATCAAGTTTTATAAATTATCTGCATAACTGTATTTAACCTCAAAATCTTCTCCCTCATATAATTTTCCTTTCAAGATTTAGAAAGTAAAATTCATAAAAAAAAAATTAGATAATTTTCCCGTTCGCTATTTATAAATCAAGTATAGCCGCCAGCAACTGGGGGAGTAAATTTGGAAGAAAATTTTTCTTATTTTCGAGTCTCCAGTTAAGAATTATTCAAATACCAAATTAAAAGATAGAAGAATAAAATCACAACGGGTAAAAACATGTTTCATGGCAACTGACTCTGCATTCATCACTATATTGTAATTCCTTTAGATAGCATAAATTATATAAAAAACAAATAAAAATATAATACATTATATTAACAATAAAATTTTATGCTTCATATAAATTGTAAGTTATAAATGTGTCCGGGAAAATGCAAAATAATATTTTTTGTTCGGTAATCTATTTAATTTAACGAAGAAATAAAAGAATATTTATCAATATCCATCACAGTTTGAATAATTAAAATTGCATTTTATTTCAGTCTACATAGAAAACTGAAAAGTTTTAACAGAAAATTTGTTATGAATGTAGGCAGCGTTTAAAACGGAGTTATAGCCACGTAAAAATGGAGTAACAACAACGTAAAAATGGAGTAAATAAAATGACGGATCCGGTATCGAACGTCAACGTGTTAACTAACTTTTATTTTTGAATTCGGATACATGGTAGCCAAAACGACACTACACCATTTTAAAATTAAAATAATCTTGTTGCTGTTAATTTTTGTTTTTGTTTTTTTTTGTTCATATTATTTATATGTAATTCTTGGAAAATAGTTATGAAGAAATTCAGGACAGAGCAACGAGTAAAAACAATCCAATTTTATCTTAGAAACATTACGAGAGGTGATGGAGCACACTTTAGAACCGCCACTGTCAAGAACAAAATGGTGGCCATTTGAAAGACATTATCTGCAAAACTAATTAAAAATACTTTTCAAGAACTATATTTATTGTTTATAAAAGAATAAATGTGAATTTTTAATACATAAAAGAATTATTGTATTTTTATATGGTCTAGTGACTTTTTCGCCACACAGTTTAAGTCAGTTTCTACTTTTTATTTTTGTGTTTCTTATATCTGAGATAAAAATATTTTTATAAATATCTTATTGAAATTTCGCATAATGTTTCGAAATTTTTTCAAATTATTTATATGTAATCCTTGGAAAATAATTATGGAGAAATTCAGGACAGAGCAACGTTCTACGAAGTATTTCGAAATTAGAATAACGAAAGGAGAATTGAATGGAATAACTCCATTCAATATTAACATATAGATAACATATTGTCATTTTAGATATTAACAATATTCATTATTAAAAATTTATTCCCTTTGTGCTTTTAACATCTCTTTTTATCCAGTGGATGATGGTGGATACTGGAACGACACATGCCACCTGAGAAACATGAAGGTGTGAAAACTGAGAATTTATTCCAGATCATTCATATCGAAGTAACGCATCTCAGTCGGACCTATCAGACGGAAGAATCCAATAATATCAACAACAAAAAAAAACCAAACGATGATGATGAATTTTTTTTGTATTGAAACAATATATCATCTGAGTAAATTAGACTGGAAAAGAGCTTTGTCTTCTTCACAGTACATTTAACTCAAATTGTACAAAAAAAATAAAATTTATCATTTCACTAAATTATTCTTATCTTAAGAATAATTTTTGAATAAAAATTCTGACTTCTACCTGAATCCTTCCAAAATTGCTTGTGTTTTGAATAAAGGATCCCAATATTTCGAAGATGGTTCATTCTTCACCCACTTCTCAACTTCTTCCAGGTGATGTTCGGAATAATCAGATAAAATTATTTCTGAAAAGAATTGGCTAGCTATTGCTGCTCTAAAAACTGTTGGGCCGCATCCTATATCCAGAAGTCTTTTACCTTGAAATCTTTCTGGTATAAGTCATAAAAATGAAATTAATCTCTGGAATATTTTCATAAAAATAAATACTATGTTTAAAAACTTTTTATGATAATTATATTGCTTAAAATTTTTGAATGAACTAATATATTTCTGAAGATTAGAAGAGAATGGATTGGGGCAACACAATTCTGGTAGTTCAAGTTCAATGAGTATTGTATAAACCATTTAATATGCAATTTGTAGTTTATCATGGGCCGATCAGTTAAGATGGAGAAAGATGAAGACACCTGCATTTTTTAAGTGGCAAGTAATGTTTCACTATCAATCACACATATCTAATGATATAATATCAATGAATATTTTAAGATAATTCTGATAATAATTATATAGAACCGTATTATTCTTCCATTATATACTTTTAATCTTTATTAATTTCATACTAAATTTTTTTTTATTTTTTAGCATGTGACATTACATAAGTTATAATTTTCAGAATTAATGAAATATTTAAAAATAAAAAGAGTAATTGCATACTAAATTAATATTTCATCTACAAATTTCCTCATGTAAAACAGTCAATTTGGATGTTATGGATCTCTTTTATTTTGTTAGTGATTTAAACTTAAAAGAAACAAACCGTTATTCAAATTACATATCTACAATTTATCCATCCGTTTTTAAATAAAAATTGCAATATACTCAAAACATCATTATAATATTTAAATTAAATAGAATCAAATATGTTAAACTAATAATTATTCACTTAACAGGATTATTATAAATGATCCTGTTTACTAGCCTGTTGAGCTTCAAGTTATAACGGGATAAAATGAATAAATGCAAATAAATATTTCTAGATTCTAATTTTTGCATATAAATATTTCATTAATCGATAAAATGCGTAATCGTTATATAAATTAATCAAAATTATCGGGTTTGTATTCGTTATTTAAGTTATCAAAGCTGCTTTGATAACTTATTCTGATAGTATGTTTCTTGAATAAGTTTTGTTTTCTCTCTTCTATGAACTTCTAATTGGCATAATCGTACAATAAGAAACAATAAGAAGTGAATAGAATAGATATTATTCTAGCATTCAATTAATTCTTATTTAATACATTTATTTTATATAAATAAGAATATAATTACCTTATTTAATTACATATTGTTCACGATAAACTGCTTTTTAAATACAGTGGCGTATTCAGCACATTAAATTAAACTAATTGGATGAAATATTTAATTAAAACTTACCGTCACAAAAAATTTGATGTAGACTAAACAAAATCACTTCACCGTTTTCCGCTAGTTTAAGACACAGATCTCTGTAATTTAATGTGTACTTTGGATTTTTGTATATCTTGGAAAATTCGTAGGAATATCCATCATCGGAAATGTCATCCATATTAATATTTCTCAACAATGTTATTCAGCTGCAAAATATTTAAAATATTTTTAATAAAAGAAAAATAAAAATACATTATTAAATGGGAAATAAAACTATTAAATGTTCGTGTTATTTTCAATTATAAGGAAAAATGTAAAGAGCTTTTCATTTCTCTAGCAACTCGGTACTTTATCAATCAAAATAACAAAACGTCTTATGCTGTAATTGCCTCTATACTTAGAAAATAAAAATGCGAAAATATTGTGTGTAATAGTTAAAAATATCTTCAGCATCAGACCTGTTTAAACTATACAATTACACGTAAGTTAATGTTTTTTTGTCAACAGTTAATGCCATATTCAACTCAGTAGCTTTTCACTAACAAGTAAGTGTGAGGTTTTTTTTTTGCACATTTTAAACCCCTTTTCCAATCAGGGAGATTACTAAGGGGCGGAGCCAGTTCCAAAAACGGACTGCACCTACGCCGATGGAGGGAGGCCAGATGATGAAGGACGGAGATGACCAGGCCAGGCCCAGCACCCCGAAAAAGCTTTTCAGGAGTTACCAGACCGGGACGCGAACCCGGGTCCAGCGTGGCATGCCGACAGCGTTATCACTCGGCCATCGGCCCTAAGTGACGAGGTAAAACAGCTCTGCCGCAGGCTGCTCATTTCTGCAGAGGAATCAGCAGATTATGAAGGAAAGGGATCCATGGGCCGACTCCAGATCTCTTGAAGAAATTTTGGAAGGATTGGCACCCTAAAATAAAAATCACGTCCTCTAGGGTGGAAAATCAAAGTGCTTCCATGTTTCAAATCCGGTACCGTGTGTATTAATTATAAAAAGAAAATTAGTTATAACAAAACTCGTAAATTAGTTTCAAAATTAGTTTATTTCGGAAATATCACTTAAAATATTAAGACTAGTTTAATTTGAACTACCTCCTGAATTATAATATGAGATATATTTGGTAGCTGTCAATTTTAGACCCCATCAGAGTGTGATCAACATCCATGGTGAGGTGAAGCGAAAGTTTGAAGAATGGTGTTCACAGAGCAGGAACGATTTCCTTCTGAAAAACTGGAGCTATGGAATAGCAATTGAGACTGTTTCTTACAAAGTGATACGGGGCTGCTTTAACATGTGGAGGGTCGGTTAACTGGCATAAAATTACACTAAATTTATCATGTCAGGGGATTGATTGCGTGGTCCCACTTCGTCTCTCAACCTTGCCGGGTTCGATTCTCTGAACGCATCATTTGAAAAATTTATTAATAAGGTCCACTAAGATAGAGTACTAAGTGACATATCTAATACTCTATTTGAATAGAAAATAGCGATAACTATTAACCAAAAAATAAAATTAAATTGTAAAAAATTTCATCTTATTAGATGACATGAATTTCTGTAGCGATATACATCTAAGGAGGAGGAAAGTGAAAACTATTTTTCTTACTCGATTTTTTGGTAACTTTCAATTATTTTCAGCTCTTTTATTTATCGTATATGAAGTTTCGAATTTGCCAGTCTGTGCTCTATTGAAAATTTTTCTATAATATAAATATCAAATTAAACCAACGAAAATTATAGCAAGTTGAATTTCTACCAAAGCGATTTTCTGTAATTAGATAAACTGAATAACAAATTGGCTTTGTATAAAGTCATTATGATGCCTCTTGATGCATTATAATTCTTTGTTAATAAATTCATATTGTACATAAAAGGGGAATTTAATGATTCAAATACTATTTTTAATCATTCATATACAATACTATATTTATAATTTAATTAATCTAATATCTATAATTTAAAAAAAAAATTATTGATTTACGGGTTATTTCTTTATTAAAAATCATTAAAATTTAAATTCCTCATCCACATTTCAAAATAAATTTAAAAAATTTAAAATGTTACTTACATATTCCCTGTAAAATGCCGATAAATTTTAAAACAAAATTATTTTCAGTTTAAGTAAAAATTCTTTCTGAAAATTAGGTCTGCTCGAATAGAAGAATGCCGATAATATCGAAACTTGAATTTTATATATTAGGGTCAGTTTTATCAAAAAATAGATATACAAATAGATTTAACCTGAATACAAACTAGTACAAAGGCCGCCAGATTGCATCGCATCTTTTATTTGTAATATCTATACATATATATTAAGATAACTTAATTCTGATATTATATTAGCAAATTGTTAAAAGAATCATTAATCATTATTTTTTATGTTTTTATATTTAATTAAAACTGCAGGCTATTAAGTTCCATCAATGACCTCAAAACTGTCCTCATTAATTAGCTTTCATGATCATGGAATCTATACAAAGAATAATCATTCAAATGGATTATTCATTCATTACAGAAAGCTCTTTGACTGTATGCTGTATATAAAGTGTGACTCGACTTTGTATTCAGTATATCACTTCACTTTGTTATGCATGTTATTTCATGGTGTTTATACTCTTATTATTTAC
>WUQG02023460.1:0-11327 GCA_011317285.2 Androctonus mauritanicus | reverse complement strand
TTGCAGTATCAAACTATCTTACTTCTTAGTGAATTATTGTGTATTTTTCCACACAATTACTTTGATTATACATCCATGTATATATATATATATATATATTATATTGCAATATAATATGCATTATATTGCATTACATTGTATTATATAATGCAATATGCGGTTATGCAATATACAATATGCAATTATGCAATGTGCGATTATGTAATATACAAATATGCGATTATGCAGTTATGCAATAAATGTAATAATTAATTTTGTAATTATGCAATAATTATACAATTATTAATGAAATAATGCACAATACTTTAGTGTGTCCCAATACTTCTTTGATTGACTGTATTTTTCTTTTTTAAAATATAAATCAAACTTGTTTTTATATATAATACCAATTTTTTTAAATGTCTTTTATTCTATTATCGGTTACTTGAGTTTTTCAAAAAATTTTAAAAGGCGGCGTTTTTAAAACTCGACACCGGCCCTGCATTCTATTACTATGTATTAATGCCATATGAAACGATGCAACATGTAATATAAAAACCGTTTTGGCTATTTCCGTCCTTTATTGGTAAAAATTCAAGTTGAGACACGCTATGCCAGATAACTTGCCAAATGATCACTCGGCGCTGATCATCGGTGATCTGAATTCCGAGGCGGTGCCGAACCGAACCCGAGTGGAGATGGAGTTTGTCAAAAAATATATAACCGTTACCATCATATACTATTCCCAATTTTATATTTATAGCTTGTAGTGAATTATAGTGGTATAGACAAAGCTGTGTATATGTAATGAAAGTTAGACTTTAAATCAATCCTTTTTCAAAATTAATATAGCAATTCTGTAAACTTTAGACTTTTAGAGAGCATTTTATAGCGAAATGTTTAAATACAACTGTTTTATTATTTTACACTGTAACTGTTTTATTTACAACTGCTATTTTCATACAACATATCTCTCATTCGTCTTCTAGTTCCAGTTCATCTTCTTTGGAATCTTCGTGGATGATGACATATTCACGAGTGCTGTATCCGAATTTTAAAACGTCTTTTTCTAGTAATTCTATATATCTACGTGGATCTACTTGTTTATTGTTCACAAATGTTCCATTGGCAGATTCCAAATCAATAATGTAAGGACGGACATGTTTACCTGTCGTTCCATCTTCTCTCTCATATTCTACCAGACGAAACTGAAGAACTGCGTGCTGTTTGGAGCATGAGGGATGATCAATGGGAATATCGGCAATTAATCTTGAACGACCTAGTAAATATGCACTTTGTCTGTGAATAGGAATAAATGGTAGAGCTTGATCTCCTTTGAATGGATAGAGTCGCCATCTCTTTTTTGGTTTTCTAGCTTCTTCTGGTTCGTTATACTTTATCACAACACCTTTATACATGTTTGTATCTTCTGTCAATTTTCCAGATAGGTTCATGTTTGGTTCAATCTTTTTTGCCAATTTTTTAACTTTCTCTTCTTTATTAGTTTCTTTTTTGTTATGTTTTGATTTTTTTTGCTCATCTTTATTCCTAAAAAAAGAGCATTTTTAATTATATTGAAGATATAACAACATATTTTATGTAGTAGAAATCTCTCTCCCCTCCTTTATGGAAGTAATATGTCTATATAAGAGAAATTGTGGAGATATTTTACTTCCATAGTTAATTATAACACACCCATATGGACATCCACTAGTTTTTATAATAATAGAATTGAAATTATCCTTCTGTAAAATATTAAAATTAGTTAAGAAATTCTCTCATTTATCATATACAATAATTTTCTATTGCAAAGATATCAAATTTTCAATCTCAAATAAATTATAATATTCTGAATAACTGCTATTTCTCACAAAATAGCAATTATTTAACAGATTTTCATGGAATTTATAAAAATGTATTAAAATTATTTATATAGATTATAAACTGAAACTCTGCTCACCTACTAGAAATATAAATAAAGCATTTTTACCAGTTAAATAATTTATCAGAAAAATTACGAAGTTTTCAACCATTTTAGGTGATATCAGGGCTAATTGTTGTCATTTTTCACAAATATTAATAATTGAGCTCTTTAGCAGTCAAACATTTTATTGTAAGAAACTTTTTCAGTGCACTTGACATTCACTGAAGCTGAGAAAGGTGCCAAGTGCATTAAAAATGTTTATTATAATAAAGTGTTTGATTGTTAAAGAGCTTGGTATTTGCATTCCTAAAGTTTAAACATTCATGTTACAAATGTGAAATCTCATTTTCAAATTTCAGAAAATTTCAAAAATAGTTCAAGAATTTTAAACATTATGATTATATTGATTGCTAGAACATTCTACTATGTTAAATTACGCAGTTAATATATTACAGTAATATTTCAAGACGGCTGTAATTAAACCAAAAAATCTTTGCTTTATCATCAAAACATTTCATCAAATCTGTGAAATAAGAAATTTCTAATTGGTGCAATTATAAAAGATGTTACAAAATGCAGTATATAGTTATTTCAGACATTCTTTTAGAGGAAAAATAACACCAGTATCTGAATTGCAAATAGCCAGAGTTATGTAGAAATTTGCATACGAATTAAGTTTGTAACTGGAGGAGCGCTTGTTTTTGTGTTTGTTTGAACAGCCTTACTAATATACTGTGATTTTATAAATTTTTAGAACAAACATTATATATTATAATTTTAAATCATTTAACAGGTTGGATGATTGTAAATCTATATTATTTTTTCTTCAAGAAATCATTTTTCACTTAAAAATTTTATTTTCTGCAGACATGTTAATGTAAAAACATGCTCTGGTTGTATAAGTTGTATCAAATATTAAAACACAATAAAAACAGAAAAAATATGAAAAGTTGAATATATTATATTGCCTTTTATATTGAATGCATCTTTATAGCTATTTTCAAATCGTATTCTAATGCATAGCTGATGTGAACATAGTATGAGATTCATTACATTGGAAAAAACTGCTTTGGAATTTAAACTGCTTCAAACTGCTTCGGAATTTATAACCATTGACTAAAATATCAAAAATTCAAGCTCTATACAGCAGTACGAACAAAAACTTTATTCTGGGCAGCGGTTGCTGCTGAAAATGTTTGTCCAGAATAAAGAGTTTTTGTTCTTACTGCCATATAGTGCTTGAATTTTTGATAATTGAGATTCATTACTTGCACATTTAGCATGACTCCAGTTTTAAAAGATTATCATGTTCTCTGATCTATGTTTCTCCTGTCTGACTTTAAGAATATGGGCATATATAATCACTTACTTCTCCAAAAATATAATAATTAGCCCCAAATGCCAAATGATAGCATATTGATTAAGAATAACAGACATCATTTAACAGGTATAAATTCGAAAGTGATAATCACACAAAAACAAACACACAAACAAACAAACACCAATGGCACAAAATGCATGGAAATTAGAATTTTAAGAAGAAATTTCATAAGATAGGTCCAACAGACTATCCATAAATTAGAGATGAAATTTCAATGAACACTGCATTGCTTCGAGTTCTGTGGAAATACAGAGGGTTGCCATATGGAGACTGCTCATTGAATATTCCTACTTTTGTGTAGCACTTACTTTGAAATAAAGTTATTTTGTTGTCTTAATCCCATTTTCTTGTATTCCCATTAGTTTTCGAAATAGATAATAACTTTTGGGACACCCTGTATATATTATAATTTTTCTAAGAGGACATTTTGCTATTTTCGCTATGAAATTATTTTAAATTCTCTTTAACATTAAAATATCTCAAAAAATATGAAAAGTTTAAATTTACCTGCGTTATAAACTCGAAATTTCTTTTCCAAAATTCCAATAACATTTATTAATCTTAATTTCGTTTATTATCAAAAAATCGAGCCCGCAATATCTAGTCTGTAAAAATAAATACAGATAGCATTTAATCACTCCAAGAATTATCTGCATCATAAAATTAGAATTACTTCTAATTTAAAATCGCACCTTTGAAGTACAAATCATAGTTTTCTATTTAAAGGTCATAATTTATCAAGATTTTATTTGTCAGAAAAATGCTTAACTGTAAAATCTAGTTCAATTAATTTGAAAATCTGAAACATACCTGCATTTTAAAACTGCTTTTTCCTTCTTTGAAGCCTGTATCATCTTTCTGATTTTAAGTGTTTAACTTTTTTTTAGCGTGAGAACTTCTTTCCAGCTATACGAAATTTTCGAAATCGTCCAAACTTCAATCATATCTGCAATTTAAAACTAAAAATTTCTTCTTTTAATTTCTAATTCATTTTAATTAACTATTATTATGAAAAAATCTTACTTTTAATATTGTAATTCCTCCTGTCTAAAATATTCAAAAATTTCCTTCTGCACATTAAAATTACATTCTTCTTTTCTGAAAGTATATCTACAATATAATAATCTATTTAAAATTATACTTATTGTGAAAAATCTAATCTGATATATTAAATTTTCTTCTATGTAGACAGTTATATCTTACCTACATTTCAAAATTTCATGTTTTTCTTTTTTTAAACCCATATCGTCTGTTATTTATTAAGATTAGACTTTTTTTTTTTTATTGCGAATAGCCTTATCTGTAAAAATCAAATTGTATGAGTTTGAAAAGTTCTAACTTACCTACCTACCTTTTAAAAAACTTTATATATTTTCTTTCAAAATTCACTCATCATTCTTTATTAGGTATTAATAACTTTTATGATGAAAAAAAATAACATTATAATATTAAAATTCGATCAATCTGTAAAAATTCTTACTAAAAATTGATATTTTTAAGTCATAGAATCTATACTCGTTTATTGAGAAAATCTTACCTGTAATATTAATATAAATCCTTGGCTGCGATATGAAATTTCCACGAATCTATTAAGTCCTATCTCATCTGCATTTTAAAATTAGAATTAACTTATCTCTTTAATCCCCATTCATTTTTTAAATATTTCTTACTTATTATCGTAAAAAAAATCTTATTTGTGATATTATAATTTCATCTATCTAACAAATTTAAACTTTCTTTTCCATATTAAAATTACATTTTTGTATTTTGAAAGTCATTCACTATATTCAAGATTTTAAATATATTTTTATTATGAAGTATTTGATCTGTTATATTTAAACTTTATTGTGTCTAAAACTTGAAATCTTACCCCTTTCAAAATTAGATTTCTTTTTCCTTATAAACTCATATCATCCGATTTTCTTTTATTATTTCCTTTATTACGAAAAAATCGAAATTCCTATATCAAAATTCCATTATTCTGTAAGAGTAAATGCAGTTAGCATTTAATTACCCCAAGAATTATCTGCATTATAAAATTAGAATCACAGTGGTACCTCGAACTCACGAACTGCTTAACATATAAGTTTTTCATATCTCATTTTGTTCTCTAGATACGAACTTATTCTTTATATAGGAACCGTGATGCTTTTAACATATTTTTAAAATATTTTCTATAAGTTTCGTATAAAATATCTCAATTATTTTTTGAAATATGCATATATAACTGTTAATGCGATAAAGACCGCTTAATCTTGATAATATTAAAAATCTATCTAATAATTGCTAGTTATATCGAATTCTTTATTAACTAAATTTTAAACTCGCATCGTGAGTTAAAGCCTAAGAGACAAAAAGAAGCAACTGACGATGATAAACATCATCGTCAGTTGAGGTTTTATCAACTGACGATGATAAAACTATGATTTGTACTTCTAATTTAAATGGCATCTTTGAAGTACAAATCATAGTTGTTTTTTTTTTTTTTATTTTAATTCTACTAAATTCTAGAATGTTATTTGTGGGGGAAAATGCATAACTCTAAAATCCAGTTCTATTAATTTTGAAATCTGAAATCTACTTGCATTTTACTCTTTCCTTTTTTTAAAGCCTGAACCATCTTTCTGATTTTGAGCATTTAACTTTTCTGCGTGAGAAATTCTTTCCAGAGATATGAAATTTCCGGAATTCTCTATTAAACATATCTGAAATTTTAAACTAAAAATTTTTCTTCTTTCAGTACCGAAAAGTTATATTTAGTTAAATCTTAGTTATTATTATTATTATGAAAAGGTCTTACTTTTAATATCGTAATTTTATCTATCTGAAATATTCAAAACTTCCTTCTGCATATCAAAATAACATCGTCATTCACCATATTCTATTTAAGATTTTAATTATGTTTATGTGAAAATTTTAATCTAATATATAAAATTTTCTTCTATCTAGACAGTTATCTATTGTATATCTTTCTTACATTTCAAAATTTTATTTTTTCCTTTTAAATCAACATCATCTCTTATTTATTAAAATTAAACCTTTTTTTTTATTGCGAATAGCCTTACCTGCAAAAATCAAATTCCATGAGTTTGAGAAGTTCTAACTTACTTACCTGTTATTTACACAGCCGAAATGGCAACACAAATAACAGCAATAGTCAGAAAAGTAGCTAAATGGGTATAAATCGTGGTTTGATATAAATATTCCTCATTGTTAAAGTAGCAACACTTCTTCGCTTGGCATCTCATCGAGGTAGACAACTGTATTCTATGTATATATGTCTATATGTAAATAATAAATCTGTAAGTACAATTCAATGCCTCTGTTATTAGCATACAAGGTTACTAATATAACGCTACCTTTTAAAAATTTATATATTTTCTTTCAAATTTCAATCAAGGTATTGATCACTTTTATGATGGACAAAAAAATTATCTATTAATATTAAATTCGATTAATCTGCAAAAATTCTTATTACTATTTATGTTTTTAAGTCATAGAAATCTAATACTCGTTTATTGTTAAAAAAAAAAACTTTACTTGTAATAATAAATGTCCACGATTTCGAAAATTTCCATCTTCCTGCATTATATCAAATTATATTTTTTCCTCACTGTGACAATCCTGTAATCTTTCTGTCTTAGGAGCTAATTATTTCTATTAAAACAAATGTTAAAATCCCACATTTTTAGAAAATTAATATTTATTTGCATATTAAAATTGATGTTTCTTCTAACTCTAATCATCATTTTCTATTCAAGATTTTAACTATTGTTGTGATAAACGCTAATTAAAATCTTGAATAGAAATCTAATTGTTTATAATAAAGAATCTTACTTATAATATTAAATTATACGTATTTAAATAATTTATTCTATCTAAGCTTGAAACTTGGAACATCTCAACACGAATTATCCTGTTTATCATTTCACTGTATACATGGTGAAATTCTTTATTGTAAAACTAGAATTCATTTTAAAGGGTTGAATCAATTTCAAACTTGAATTTTTTCTTCTTTAATTAAAGAATATTTTATTTTATTAGATCCTTTTCTATTATAAAGAAAACCTTACCTACAGTGAAATTCCACGAATCTGGAAAATTCAATTCTAACTAAACTTTTTGTCCATACCGAATCATTATTTTTAAATAACTATTGTAATTACGAAAAGGTTCGACGAAATTTGAAAAATTTTAATCTACCTTATTTAAAACTGAATTATTTTCTATTTTCTGTCTCCATGAAAACTCAAACACGCCGATGTTTTAAACAGGATTTTCTCTTTTTTGACACTCGAATCGCAAATCTCTACTTCAGGTCTTAACTTTTGTTATTACGAAAAAAAAAAACCTACCTATAATAAGAAAATTCTATAACTCTGAAAGATTAAAATCTCTTTTCATTATAAAATTCGATATTTTACTTTGAAGATCTATTTATCCTTTCTAAAGTCTTAAACTAATTTTACTATGAAAGTTTTTACCTATATTATTCAAATTCTACCATTGTAATAAACAATAAAATTTAGTTGGAGTTCTAGAAAAGTTTTTGACTTTTCTAAAATTCCATTTTTGGATTAGATTTTTTTCTTCCTTGAAGTCAAAATTGTTGTTCTCTGTTGAAAAATTTAAATATTTTTATTGTGAGAAAAAAAAAATTAAAACTTATTTTAAATTCACTCTAAGTATTAAAATTCAATCTTATTTGTAAAGTAAAAGGGAAATTTTCTTGTTTTAATTTCCAATCGTCTTTTTAATTAAAAATTAAAATTATTGTTGTTGTGAAACTATTATTATAAATTTGAAACATTGTTATTGTGATATAATATTTCCTACATCATTAATTTTATTAAATCTAGGCTTACTGTTTTTTCTACAGTTTTCTGCTTTGAATCCTGAATTATTGTTCTCTGTTAAAGATCTCGATTATTTTTAATTTGAAGAAATCTTTGACTGTAATTTAAAATTTTGCACTAGTCTGGAATGTTGAAACCTTTTTTCACTTTATGATTATTATATTATTTTCTTTGACCGATGGCTGTATGATTTTCTTTTTATTCTATTTTGTCTATTGTATACAATTTTAATTATTCCATGTTCTGTTTGTATTTAAAATTGAAGTTTTATTTCTTTGAAAATCTAATTATTTTTGTTTTTATTAACTATTTGTTATTTTGTCAAGAAAATGCTTACTTATAATATTAAAATTCCATGAATCTGGTTTGCATTTTAAATTAACCTTTTTTCTTCTTTTATGATCCAATTCTGTTACTTTAATTAATAATAACAGGTTTTAATTATTTTTATTTTGAAAAATCTTACCTGTAATATTAAAATTCCAAGATATCTTCTGTTTTTTTCGTATTCTGTAAAATTGCATAGTTATTCATAAATCTTTATCAGTAATTTTATGTTCTTATGTTTCTGAAAATTTATTCTAATAGATTTTAAAAATTTCCTTGTTTTTAAATCGAAATTATTCTTGTAATAAGTCTTGTGACTTTCTCTGCTTTTACTATGAAAGAATCTAAATTGTCTTTATTTCTTACCTTTCAAAATTTATCTTTCTTTATGAGGTGTTAATTGTTTAATAATGAAAATATTATCTATAATAATAAAATTGGATAAATCTGCAAAAATTCTTATCTGCCACATTTTAACATTAAATTTTTTTTGTTTAAATTATAAACATCTTTACTGGTTTATTGTGAGAAAACCTTATGCTAAATGTCACGATTTCGAAAATTTCTTTCTATCTTGCATTATATATATTTTGAGTTTTTCTTTCTGAAGATTCAATAATGTTTCTTTCTTTAAGAGATAATTATTTCTGTTATAACAAACCTTGTAATATTGAAATTTCACCTTTAGAAAATTCAGATGTACCTGTGTAATTAAAATTGGATTGTTTTTCTTTTAACTTTAATCATCATTTTCTATTCGAGATTTTAACTCTTGTTATTATAGAAAAAATCTTACTTGTAATATTAAATTACACGTGTATAAATAAATTAAATCTACACATGTTTTGTATCTGGAATACCTTTCAACGCAAATTATCCTGTTTATTATTTCAGTATTTTCATAGTGTAATTTTTTGTTGCAAACTCGAATTCCACGAATAAGAAGAGTTCAATCCGATCTCCATTTTGAACTTGATTTTTTTTTTTCTCTTCTTTGAAGGTCCGATCATCTTAAAGCAATTTTTATTATAAAGCAAAACTTACCTGCAATAAAATTCAACGAATTTAGAAAGTTCAATCCTAATTGCATTTTAAAATCGGAATTTTCTTTCGTCCCAATCGATCATTTTTTTTTTTTAAATTAACGATTATTTTTAATTAACTATTGTAATTATGAAAAAGGTAAGTGTAATATTTAAAATTCGACGATTATTGTAAAATTTTGACCTGCCTGCATTTAAAATTCGATAATCGTTTGCTTTTGATGCAAATCATGGTTATATCCATCAACTTCAAGAAGGTTGATCATGATATCCATCGATGGTTATTTCTTAAAAATTTTTATGTTTTGTAAGCAGAATTAGTTGCGCATTATTTTATACTAAAATATTTGAAATATTAATATTTCTTCTAAATGAAAAATTCAAACCTCCTGGATTTTATATAGGATTTTCTCTCTTTTGTCGCTTGAATCACCATTCCTTTCCTTAACATCTTAACTATTGCTATTGTAAAACAAAAAATTTATCTATAATAAGAAAATTCCATAAATCTGAAAAATTAGAGCTTGCTTTCATTATAAAAATTAATTTTTTTTTTCTTTGAAGATCTAGTTTTAAAACTCTTATCTAGTTTTAGTATGAAAGCGTTTATATGTATATTAATCAAATTACGTGAATAAAGTAAACATTAAATGCCTATAGAGTTCTAGAAAAGTTTTGACTTTTCTAAAACTCCATTTTGCATTTGTATTTCTTTCTTTGAACCTCTAATAATAATTATTTAATATTTCTATCTTAATTATTTTTTACTGCGAATAAAAAGTTTAAGCATAATATTAAATTTTCTTAGATCATTACATTAAAATTCAATATTACTTGCAAGTTAAAAGCGGAATTTCTTGTTTTAATCCCGAAATAATTCATTAAAGCATGAATTATTGTCATTGTGAAATTATTATTATTAAATCTGAAGCATTGTTACTGTAAAATAATATTTTCTGCATTAAATTCCACCAATCTGGTACAAATGCAAATTTAATTATATTTTAAAATTAGTTTTTTTTAAAAAAACTTTTTGAAGAATCTGTTCTCTATAAAAGAGTTTGAAAAAAAATACTTGCCTATGATTTTAAATTCGCAAAAAAAATCTATCTCCAAATCTTCCTGCATTTTAAGATTGGTGATTTTTTGATGATTACTATCTGCATTTTTTTTCTATTTAATGTCTTAATTTATTTTAATTGAAAAATTATGTTTTTTATTAATCGTTAAATTATTTTTATCAAGAAAATTCTTACTTATAATATTAAAATTCCATATATCTAGAAAACTATGTCTGCATTTTAAAACTGGACTTTTTTCTTCTTTGATGTTCTATTAACAGTATTTTTTATTTTTATCCTGAAAAAACCTTATCTATAATATTAAAATTCCATAAATCTATATTCTTATTCTATAAAATTGCTTAATTATTCATAATTATTTTTCTCTAATTATATATTCACGTGTTTCCGAAAACTTCAACTGAAATTTTACAAATTTCCATGTTTTAAGTCGAAATTATTCTTATAGTAAGTACCTACGATCTTTGTTATTTTAACTGTAAAAAATTATCTGTGATAGATTTCGTGTATCTCAAAAATTCAATCTATATCTGCTTTTTAAATATCAAATATCTTTTCCTTTTTAATCTTCTTCGTGCCATTGAAAAATTCTTTAATTGTTCTTACAATGCATCAGATAATTTCTTTATATTGTTATTTATTCATTTTTTTAGTCAACAGATGACGCACTTTCCATTCTATTTTTTTTTTTTTTTGTCAACAGATGACGCCACTTTTCACTCAGTAAGAGTACTA
>WUQG02023449.1:0-11328 GCA_011317285.2 Androctonus mauritanicus | reverse complement strand
TGTTCGCCAGTTACTTTAATTAGTGAGATAATTCTGCCAGCAGAAGAAGAGATGAGCAACGAAAGTCAATGGAGCGAAGAGGTGCGCCTGACGGGATAGATTTTTACGATCCACGCGTCACTGAAGCGAATCGCCAGATAAAAGGATTAGGCATCGGAGAGTGAAAACTTCCAGCGACTAACTGGCGACAATAACACCTAACGACGACAAGTTGTTGGTGACACTCGATTCGGTACGACCGAAAATTGCCATAGATTCGTGTTTATCATTCAACAACGCCTCGCTAGATTAGCTACAAACCAATTTAGTTTTCTCCTACTTCAAGAGTCCAAAAATGGCAAAAGACTCCGAACATGTTACCTAACGCCAAACATTTTTAAACGAATATTATTATAAATAATTAAAACCAATATTTGGACAATTTATAACAAATCCAGGTCTATTAATAATTGAAAAATTTCATTAAATGTATTTACATAAATATCAGAAATTTTTATAATGTCGATTTAGTAAATCAGAATTGAAAACGTTCTAAATTTTTTCCAGATCTAAGTCAATAAAAAAAAATATATTTTTGATGGCTTGTAGTTTTTAATCAATAATATATAGAGGAGGAGAAATTTATTAAAAAATTCTAAAATATCTTTTCAAACGTCGATAACTATATTGTATCAGCATGATGAGAGACAGAAACCATGACTGTTTTGTAAGAATGCATAAAAATTTGCAAAATTAACAAAAATATAATAAATTAATTTAAAACATCAAATTAAATAAAATATCATTAAGATACATGCGAATCATGAGTCTTCGAATAAAGAACGTGTAGCTCATCCGGAACACCCTGAAATTTTTTAGCAAAAATTATATAAATTCAATTGTTTATTCTCCCAATATTCAAGATCCAGAGGAATGACAGTTAAATAACAGAATAAATAAATGCACATTTACGTAATAGGAGATATATTTTATTTTATTACGTAACTTATTAATAAATAAATTTATTTCAATTTTTTTCAATACCGGTATACTAGTATATAAATGCATTTAAAAATATGAAAATAAGAGCTTTGTAAGAATCATCATGCTATCTTTTATTGAAAATGTATATAAAAATGCGAATTCCTTGCATGAAATTTCGTACACGGCAGCCAGAATATGGATGCATTTTCTGAACGAAAATATTTTGTAATGGCACTGTTCATTACGTGACAATATCCGAGTCACAACAAATATGCTGCTGGCGTGTTGGCGGTATCTCTTATATGTAAACGATACAAGTTTCATCGCATCCTTTACCCATTAAATAGCAACTATTTTCGCCTCTATCGCCAAAATGGCGTATATTCGGAAACTACAATAGATATCAAAAATAAGATATATTTACATAATTTACAATTTTAATTCATTTTGCTACATCAAACGTTTATAAAAATAAGTAGGCCTATTTTTATCAATATTAATTTTTATTAAATCATTCCTGAAAAAAGTAAACTTTTGGTTTTATCATTAAAATCCTAAATTTAAATTTAGTGTGCATAATATTCTTAATTATTCAGTTTTTCTGAATTAATGTCATGAACTGTTCTTTCGGTTCGATCTCATTTAATGATTAAATAAAAATAATACATTTTCATTAGTTTTTTAAGTGCAATTTCGTGCTTAAAAGTTTTATAAGATTTTTCCAATTAATTCAGATATTTTGATAAAAAATTATTCATCATTCAAATATTCAACAAAAATTATTTTAATAGCAAATATAGTTAATCTTCTGTATTTGAAGCGTTTTTCTATTAATTTTATGTATTATTAATTTAATTCCAAAAGAGTTTAGTGTTTTGATCCCCATTAAAAGAAACACTGTATGACTAGTTTATAAGAACTGCTATATTGCTGTTGAACAAAAAAAAATTCTTCAAAATTTCTATTCGATTAATTTTTTTATTCCAATTTCTAGGAAAACATCCCTTTGATCACTAAATGAATTTTCGTAGTTGACGACCTGAAATCTTTCTGTTAAAACGAAAATTCACCATCTTTTGACAGTAAAGACAATCAAAAATGCGCTATATTGTATAAAAAAATTAATTTTCAGTTAGAAAAGTGACATGACAATCCATCTTTTTACATTAGATCCAATGTAATTTCAATCGTTTCAAGAAAATTCCTTTTCCTTCTTGTTAAATTCAACTGGTACCGAGTAAATCTATGTTTATACTATAGAAAGAGCATAGCAGCTTGCAATATATTTAAATTTAAATGGAGTTTCAACGGATGAAAAAGAAGGCCGAATCTTGATGAGAAATGACAAAAAAAAGAAAGAAAAAAAAATCGAAATGTCTTCAGGTTTCGTTAGCAGCTTATTCCTCGTAAAAACTCGATCAAGTCGATGAAAGTTAAAAGCTTTTCGAAAGTGGAATTGCGCTTGTTCAGAATGGAACTTGTCTGCCATCTTCTTTTGGTATTGGTTCCTCTTCAACAGCGTGAAGTGATAGAAGAAATGTCGCCAGATACGACTGGACAATAAAGCAGCAAAGTGGACAATGCCGTTGTCGGAATAACAAAGACGAACAGAATGAACAAAAAAAGTCCTTGATGTAAAGGTGTCCGATACGACTGACAAAATTTTTATTCCAATAAATTCCTGAAATGCTGATGTCTATCTCGATACTCGGAAAGCAATTGGAGCTTTAATGAAGGGGAAACTTAGATTGTGAACATTTCTGAGAAAAGTGGAACATCTCTTATTACAATTTCACAAGGTTTTTTTCCTTCTTCTTTTCAGTTTAAAGCCTATCAGTTTAAAAATTTTTAAAAATATCCTGAAAAAAGCATTTAATATATTATTGTACTTTTCAATTAACAATCAAAATATATCACTCAAGAGAAAATGATGTCATTCAAAATAATTGAAAATTGATTCAATTTCTTTTTTTCTCAAAAGAAAAATTATCTGTAACTAATCATAATACTTGAAAATAGGCATACAAAATTTAAAACAACACATAGATCAATAAACTGGATAAAAAAATCATTCATTTTATTGCAATTTGAAATTTTATTGTTCTGGATGCACTATATTGTGATATATCATGAAGTTCTACGTAAACAAATCCAAAATAATCTCCCAATTTCTATCCCATATAGTACTCGCCAAAGTAGCAATGATGTCTATAGCCTACATAGGAATGTAATAAAGAATACGAGGATAATTGATCTTCAATAATTCCGAAAATCTCGGCTTCATTCAATGATCTCAGATAATATAGCTCGTTTAGAAAATTACATTGCCAAAATAGGAGAATCCTAAACTTTTCTAAGAGGTGCATTTATTGGGCAAGATATCCATATAAGCTGAAATGTAAAAATTAACTAGTTCTGTTGGTAGATAAGCTGGTAATATTCTACTTATATAATGGTTATTATATAATAAATTTAGCAATTGTCAAAAATTCTAACGTTTGGCGTTTGATAGGTTTTTAAATTTAGATCAAAGGCTTATATAATAGGGTTTCAGATACAATATGTATCAAGAAAATCATATTAAATTATGCTATTTTGATACATATTTTCATTGTTGTAACATGTTTGTCAGAAGTTATGAGATAAAGAATTGTTACATCCCAACTATTTTCAAATAATTACGCAAGAGTTTCAATAAATCCTATTTTCAAGGATTTATTGAAACTCTTGCGTAGTTATTGTTTATTATTGTTTTCATTTTACTTACAGTAAAAATTTACGAAGCTCGCAAGAATTTAACTGTGATTTTTCGTTTTCTTTCTCCATAACAATTGGTTCGGACGAACTGGGTGAATGACAGCATTGAACATGAATGACTGATAACATTGGATTTACAGCATTCCAAGCAAAATATTAGTAGTTTCAATAAGAATTCTAATATTCTGCATAGAATGTTACAAATCCTGCAATACTACTATCTGCTACACTTCGTTTATATGATCAATGCGACCATCTTCGAATTTTATGAATTTTTCTAAATGAAAATTCATATTTTACGCAACATTTGATAACATTGATGGTAAAAATTAGATAGATTCTGCTTCCAGTGATTAAAGTTCTGAATTTTCATCTCAGATTTTTGATTTGATTTTGACAATACAGTAATTCCAAACGAGAAATCCATAAAGATAAAAATCCTGCTTTCGCCGGATTCTCTTCACGACTATCTAATTATTAAAATTCCATTAAATTTGAAACATAAATTGCAGGGGCCTATAATATCTGAATTTTTTTTTATCTTTATTTTTAGGGGTGCTAAAATTTTGCTAAAATTTAGAGCTTATTAAATTCTCTTAATACAATTTTAAAGTTGTCAATAATATTCACTATGTTCAAACATCACAGTAAAGATTCTATCTTTATATTTTAATGCGAGTCCATGTTTTGTCTTGTAGTTGTTAAGCAGACAAGATTAAAATTTGTAAGCATATAAGATTATCACTGAGCATAGCACATTGAATTCCTACATTGATAGATTTTTTTTCTAACAAGTAAGTTAATCTTTATTTTACGAATCATTTAGCAGCGTGTTTAATATAATTTATATTAACCAGTATGGTGAATATTTAATAAGTATTTGTATTAGATATCTATGTATCCATTATAAAAATACGTGAAGTCAAATATTTATTAAGCTTTCATTATTCGGCCAAGTTTATTTTTCTGAAGATAAGTACGTTCATTCCATGGAATTTAGAAAAAAACAGACATGAACACTGGCATCGATCTTGCTACTACTTTGAATTTCTGGTGCCGCCTTAATAATAGAAAAAATATTCAAATTGGGAAACATCATTGATTGCTATATTCTACATAGTAAAGAAACTTGCACAGAATAGCAGAATTTTCATATTGTTTTCATAAACAAAGAACGTTCAATACATGAATATTGATCGCCCACCTTGTCGAAGAGAATGAATATTAAATTAGATGTGGTTAGTTTATTCGAAAGTAACTGGTGATGTGTGAGAAAAGTCTGAGTAAAATTGTCAGTCGGATATCAACTTGTGGATAAAAGATAAAGAATAGATCTTATCTAGTGTCACTAATTGAAAGAAGAACGATAATTTACAAAGATCGATGCCCATCTTTTTTATATATTTTTTTAGTTTTAGAGTTTTTCTGTACAAGAGCTCTCTGTGTATTTAAACTTTTCAATTCATGAAAGTTAAACCAAGACGAATATGCAAATTGCCTCCATCTGTTTCCCTTTCCTCTCATCCACAAGAAAAATTTTTATTTTTCGGTCAGGATTTTTATTGGTTTGTTAAATACAACCGACAAAAAGTTTGTCTAATAAAGTATAGGAAGTTTACTTAGTCTATCTAAAAACGATTTTTATTAATACAACAAATTTGAATTTTTACATCATTAAAAGTTTATACACTTATAATGTATTCGGTGCAGTATTTTTAATAACTTTCTGTTAATTGTGTACGCAAATTCATTTTTATTCATTTTGAATTATCGAATCTATGTTCTTCTTTCAAACTATTTTACGTTTGTGTAGATAATAAGCGGCACAGCCATGACCATTAAAGAACTACCAACTTATAACTGTAGTGAATTTTACTAGTTAAGGATGATAGGAGGATCTTTGTTTTGGATAGATTTAGCTGAAAATAAACCTGGAGGTATGGAACAAAATGTATGCTCCCAAGTGGTCAGCTGGCCGGATAACTCCAGATTTTATTCGTAAGAAGTTCAGATGCAATTGCTTGGTAAGTCGCAAATGCTTCTTGAACAAATTTTATTCCATTCTTCAATTAATAGTTCATTTTCTTGTTTGCCTCTTAATTTTTGTCTCAACTGTTTTTATAATTATTTTTATGGATAAAAAAGGATCAAAACTTAATTGTGTCACATATTATGAGCAAAAGAGGCATTATCATTTAACTAAAGAATATTTTTCTTTAGATAATTAGTATATTTGGCAGGAAAATGGGTTGATTTGGATTAGATAACTTAACATCCTGAAAAAATTTATAGTGAATAGTCCAAACTCTTGAAATTATAAGTTTGCGCTCTTTATTTTAATCTGTCGTTTTTCACCAAAACACATCATAAATATAAAAGTGAACTGTATGAAATTGTTTAAAAATTATCTGAAATCGATATAAGTTAACATGAAAAGATTTAATTTAGAAAAATGATTAAAAAAAATAATCTTTACATTTTTAAATACAAATTTTATAATCGAAAAACAAGTTCGTGATTCAATTTACTACGTAAATCAATTCATGCCGATTTTAAGGCAGACATAAATCATACGAAATGGATAAAAAATTGATTTTTTAGAGAATAATATTCCAACCATTCTTTAAATTCAATTTTGCAGTAAATACAAATCATTATTAAAATTTCGGAATGCATCGATGTTTTTTAGAAGGGTTTTAGTTTCAGATATTTATAGATGCAGGTTATATTTCCTCATTGATCAAATGTAATACCGGAAACCCCTAAACACTAGTATTTTCAATTCAAAACACAATTTCGCTCGTATCAGTCTTTGAATTTCGATCAAAGTATACTTTTAAACTATTCACCAATGCAATGTTGAATATTCTATTAAAAATAATGCAAAGGAATAATATTGTACTTTGTTTCTTTATCTCAGAATTATTCGAAAAATAAGCATTTGGAAAGGTTGTTATTTATAATACATATAAGGTAAAACCAGGAGAGATGGCGCACCTTTTTTTGTTTATAGATTAAATAGTTAATATTTATAATTAAAAACTTCTATTATTCAAATTATATTACATCGAACCATATGCACAAAATAATATCAAAAATTAGTAGAGCAAAATGAAAAAAGTAAAGAAATTTTAATAATTGATACAATTTCGCTTGTATCAGTCTTTGAATATTGATCAAAGTATACTTTTAAACTATTCACTAATGCAATGTTGAATATTCTATTAAAAATTTTCAAAGAAACAATATTGCACTTGGTTTCTTTATCTCAGATTTATTAGAAAAACAATCATTTGGCAATGGTACACCATCTCACTCAACTTCGTTGGGTGAGATGGCGCAGGCTATCTATCTCGACTATAAAATAAGAATACTGACAAGAAAAGCTTAGGATCGTCGTCGATATTAGGTCAGGAAATGAAAGAAAATAATGGCCATCAGTTAAAAATATTGTCCGCGTCATCTCACCCAATTACGTTGGGTGGGATTGAGCAGCCACGTGTTCCTTACTGATTGAACGCATGGTCATAATTTAGGGTTAGAATTCTGCTATAGACATTATTCATGCATAACAGCCATTCTAAAAGAATTTCTCGTTCTAATTTTATATTTTTATCATAGAAAAATAGTTGTAAATTTTATAAGCATCTGAAATAGCTTATAATGTGGATTATTTAATTATTTTAGATAAGCCATCAGCGTCCACGCTGTTCACATAAATGAATGGCAGTTACTGTATGCTATAATCATTACACAATGCCATCTTGGCTTCAGAATGTGAATATACTTAGCTGTACTCTCTACCGACTTTACCCCAGAATAGAACACTCAATTGATAAAGTAATTTTTATTGATTTATCTGTAATAACAATAACTGGTTTTGAATGTACTGTATACAAAACATATCTATATATAAATATGTATATAAATTATTAAGAATATGTTGTTTAGGAATATGTTATCTTCGAAATATTTTCGTTGAGAATACAGTATTTCAGAAAGGAAAATTTAAATAAGAACTTCTATAAGAGATCACAACACGATCTCTTCTAATAGAAAACATTACAATGAGATGGAAAGAGATGCTTCTTTTTATAAAAAAAAAATCAAAAAATATTAACTTCAGTACTTATGTTGGGCAAGATTTAAGATTCTTGCTTCTTTTTTTTTACAAATAGAATACTTACATTCTCAACAAGCAAATATTTAAATTCCGAATAACACGAATTCTGCTCAAAATAAAGATCACATCTACTTCATGGAACGATATGCATGATAAAATATAATTTCAAAAACAGGAAAGCATATACAACCTTCTTATATTTGCATTTTACTTTACTATTTTCGAATGAAATTTTTTTAAATCGTAAAGTATTTTAGAGATCTGGTTAAATATAAATGCTGATTTCTTAAAAATTTACAGCAATAATTTTTAATGAACATTATTTATATAAATGGCAGACTACATTTTTTTAATGTAAACAAATTCATTATGCTCGAATAAATCGTTTAAAATATAAAAAAATAAGAAGATACATATTCGGTACTGTATCACTTATTTTGAAAATATGAATTTTATGAATTAATTTTTATCTTTTATAAAAAAAAAATTGAACTTGGAGAGAGTATACTAGCAACTTTCTTGTTTCTAGAATTTTTACATCCAGCATTTTCATTTATAATACCTTCTAAGTAGTCTCAAAAATAATTATCTTAATGAAAATAGACAAAACAGATAGTTAAATTCATTCTGTATCAAATTGTCAACCAAATAAAAATGATTAAAAAGCAGCGCTTCAATTTGGTTAACTCCGAATATTGCAACTTATAACGGTAAACAATATAAAAATGCTTTAACAACAATTCTAGCACTCTCCAGAATTGTTATTAAAGCAAAATTTTATAGATATCCATAAAGATCCTATCATCTCATATAATTTTGATATGAGGGAATTTATAGTACAATATCTTATCAGGAAAGAGGTTAAAAAGATTTAAAGTCTGTTAATGCAATTACTGCTCTTTAATACGCAAATTATCTTTTTTCATATTATGGAATTAGTCACTATGTTACTCAATGGCCAATCGACCATTAAAGTACTGCGCTGCTTGTTGATGTTTAATTTTATCATCAAATTGTGTTTTCTTCATAACACGCGATGGATGCATTTCTTGTAACGATTTAAACGCTTTTTCTAAGGAAGAGCAGCTGGTGAAGAAATAGCAAACATAATGCTGTTCGATAACTGGAAATTTCTCATTAAAAGAGAAAAAATATCTAACTTTCTAGAGTAGAAGCTACTGATAATTTACCATTTTCTGTTCTCCGCAAAAATACAAAATTACTACTCGTTATATGCATTATGCTTGGAGTAATGTTGAATTTTCTGATAGTGCATTATAGCACGCTCGGCAGACTAAATATCTTGTTATTTTTGTATTTTCTCATTTTTTTTTTTTTTTATCCCAGAAGCAGATGGAGAATGTCGGAAAAGACACAGTCTTTCAATCGGAACATTATAAAATCAGATATGTCTATGACAGACTTCCACTACTATTATTTATCTGAATATAAGACAAAGGAGGAAAAATTTCTCCTTTCATCGCTTTCAATCTCTCTCGATTCCAAGTAAAAATGGAGAATGAATAGTTCTTTGATAATAAGACGAAAACCTATCGTATGGCCACTCAGATGGCCGAATCAGATTTATAATGCCGCTCTCGATCAGTCGTGAGTTTGTCAGGCTGAATAAAAGTTATGTCATGGCTATACGTGCTGTTTATACGAAAATAGATTTTTATCATCGAGAATAAGAAAAGAACGTATAAAGAAAAATTCAAAGAAAAACGCGAATGAAAGAACCACATTCTCTTCTGGAATTCCAATCAGAAATTTATTGTTAGAATTTCACAATAGAACTGCACGAAACTAAGTATTAAGAATTAAACATTTGTACGAGAAACGTCGAATAGAATCCTATTAACGAAGCTTGTATGATATGACGTCATCGGAATGGAAATAATCTGCAGAGAAGTTCGGAGAACACGCAGAACGAATGTATTCATTAAATTCGCTTAACATGCTGGATGAGTTTCTATTCTAGTAGGGAGGATTAATCTGGATCAATGGAGACAAATTAATCCCTGTTTATACGGGTTTTATGTCAAAGAGACATTTTTTAAGTTTAAAATATTGGCACGAATTATTGAAGACCCTCATTTTATACCACTTTTTTTCCTTCTATCTGCAGATAAAGATTACGTTAACATAAACAATTAGTTTAAAACACTTTCTAAATGGGACCTATTATTAATTCGTTCTCGATAAAAAGTTTTTCTTAAATAAAAGAAGCGTTTTTCGATACGGTTTCGCCGAAATTTTAAGAAGAAAACGACAAACGGGAACGTCAGGGTCTTATAATAAAGCACGAAAAAGAAATGCAACGATGAAAAATTGCTTTATATTATAGACTTTTCAACGTCCTCCATCATCCGAGATACGCGGACAAGAGCAAATTGCCCGAAGTAAAAAATAGGTACAAGAAATAATGAAATGATGATTACAGTCATCAAAGGGTGGAAAATATTTCAAAAATATGACAAACTGACATTCGATAATGATTTTCCTGGAAATATCCAATCAGATGTTCGCAGAAGAATGCCATGCCGATTCCGATGATGATTTCATTTTTCACTGTATCACGTGGTTCCTTCCAGACGAACGAATTTGATTTATGAAGTTTTGGAAACGTCTCGTTACGGATTCCGATGAAACCGGATAGATAACGATGTTGCCGATCTGCCAGAAATAACTGGGACTGATATCCTACTCAGTTATTGGCCGTGTCACCATGAGAGTTTTTATTAACCTCTACTGTCATCCTCGGAAAAGGAAGAGAAAGAAAACGTCTCGCTGTCACACACCATACACATAAGCACTTTACAGTCAGATAATGAGTGTCCACTCATTATCCGGATAACAAACCATGAGAAATAGATCCCATCTCAGAATGACAGCCTCTCATCCGTCTGACCTTCCATTAAGAAGATCGTTGGATACGATTCCAATCATTATGATTAACCTCTGATCGGATCGATAAATTCCGTATGTTCAACCATCCTCTAAGTATAATAAGATTGGTGATTCAAACGCGGATAAAACTTTATGTTAGTACAGTAAATTGGCATTAAACATAATATTTAATAGAAAACTAAAGAATTTGTAAAAAAATCTTTATATATTCTTCATCTTGTTAATTTCAAATGTAGAATAAAATCTGATAATCAAATTTTTTCGGTTTTTAATACTTAATTCAAATTCTGAACACTAAAATCTAAGCTAAAGCTAAGATAAAGCTTAGGTAAAAACGAACTCTTCCATAATAAATTTTTAACGACTTATTTTCAAACTACGATTGCATAAGAGTTGCATTATAATAACAATTTCTGAAACTCTATATGAACCAATTGAAAATTAAACGATTCGTTTGTATTTGCGTTACATTCACAAATAATCAAAATACTGTATATATGGTATTAATTAATCTTGTAATAAAAATAAATATATATATACTTACCCACTCTTTGCGTCTTGCCTTCTTCCGAGTC
>WUQG02023438.1:0-11329 GCA_011317285.2 Androctonus mauritanicus | reverse complement strand
AATCACAGAATATAAATCTTTTAAGAATAGTGATTATAATTTTTGTTGCGGTCAGCCAAGGAAATGTTATAAATAACGCGTTTCAATGGTTTCTAAGTAGTTTCTAACAATAAGTGAATCTCCCACAATTTGAAAATTGCCGATAACCCCTTCACATGCTTCTGCATGTGTAGATGGACTTTCCCACCCACACATTTTTCCCCAATCAGCATTCATTTAAAGAGCAAGAATACAAATTTCAGTGAAACAGTTTGTTTACATCAGGGTTTTTCTTAGCCAGGACAGACTATAGTTATAATGAAAATATATGTTATTCCACTAAAATTACTAATCTGTTTGCAATAAACACATTCTATAACATGCACCCTTCAAATCATCTTCAAAATGTAGTAAATAGAGAAGTGGGGTGAGAAGCTGGAAAATGCCAATTTGAAGCCATTAGTAATTGAGGATTTTTTCTATGAAGACAGATATTGAAAATGGAAGTGGAAAGGGCCCAAGAACAGAAGATATCAAAGAAGACAGAATTGAAGAAGTAAAGAAGATGAGGCAAGGAAGAAGCTAGAAAAATAAGGGAAAGTCAATTTTTGGGTACCATAGCGTGCAGTGTGCGCTAGAGGCGATACACTAAACCGGAAGATCAGAGCTCTTTTAATCAATTTATACAGTTCATCTAAAACCGCCTGGATACCGAATATGATCTGCTATACAAAATGAATTTAATACTACTAAATACACTGCTATGATCTGCTATAATGTCACCCGATTAATTCGTGTCGCATCTTAATATCGACTGTCAAAATGGTATAAATCTTGGTATAATGGACCGAAAGTTCATATATTTCGCTGGCGATTACAATATACTTCAAACTTCTAATATATTTAAAAATTATAAACTGAACATCATATAATAAATATCTTATCATTCTATTATCATAGTTTCGCGTTGCGCCGAGATATTTGACGCGAAATCGCTGCTTAGCATTATAGCAGACAACTTTTATCATCTATATGTCTATCGATGATAAAATGGATATTATCCAATTTTCAATGCAAAACGATAAAACTTTATAACCTTATAACTACATAATGACAAATATCAATTTCAATACATTATATAAATTTCACGAAAGATCATATACTATCTTTACCTACTTTTCCATTTCCAATCCATCGACCATTATATACACCCTGATTTCTTTTTTCCAATCCCAATTCTTTTAAAAAAGAATATTTTGCATCATCTATTAAGAATCCAGTAGACATTGTTCTAAAATATGTTAAACGAGAAACAGACTTGATCGAATGAATAACAGAGTAGCTTAATAGTCTCGACATCACTAGAAGAACAGCAACCTAACTCAACGACACCGTTCTCGTATCTAATGAATTCCACAACGTCCACATGCTTATAGCAACATTATCTGATAAAATAATATATTGCAATCAATAAATTTATAATTTTAATTTATATTTTAAATGATCCTTATGCTTTATTATTCTGTAATTAAAATACTGTATATCTATTAAATCAAAATTTTTAAAATATGTGACATTCTCACATCAATGCGTTCTCATTATATGTATATAAAGCCAATGGCATGTTGCAACGATTTCTTAAATATATAGTACTATATAATGTAAATGTACAACGCTGAAGCTTTATAACTTCATTTATATTATTTTAAAGCTCCGTTTTCGTTAATATCAATGGGATAACGGAGCTTCGCTAGTTTTGTTCGTAGCAATGCTTGGTAGCTATCTTTTATTATATAATAAATAGACTAAAGTTTTGAATTGCTGTGTTAAAACTAACATTAAAACTTTGTGGTTAAAATTAACTTTTTGTTGTATTTTTTATTCTTTCGGGCCAAATACAGATGAATGATTTACGATTATTAATTTTGTCTAAAAATAGATTAATTATGGGGATAATACTTGGATGGGATAATATGAATATTATAGAAAATATTTCGTAACCAGTTTTCTACATTTAGCTTAAATACATACAATTCAATTACAGGTATTCTGAATTTCTATACAGGACCACAAAAAATTTTTCATACATAAATTTTGAAATTAATTTCTACTTCATTTTATCTTGTTGAATGTAAACTTATATAGTTTTTAATTAATTTATCTATAATTAATAGATCCAAATACGAGACTATTGTAACCAAGACGTTAACATTATTGAGATCTTTGTCTGGAAGAGGATCTACCGGATCCCTTTAAACGTTATGAAATACATTTTTTAACTAACTTTTAATATAAAAGTTATGCCAATGAAGACGATTTTGTTGGTATGTTTTAATCCTATATTTTTAATCATTTAAAAATGGAAGAAATATTTGGAAAGTAGATTATTACTGTAGTTCTTTTCAGAACTGCTTGTTGTGTAAGACAAACAGTATTATGTGACAATGTTGCTCGTCATACAACAGCATTAAGTTATATAACTATAAGGGGAGGAAGAGGGTAATAGATTTATGACGATAAATGACGGGAGATCAGTATTGCGAGGAATCTGTCAATGGAGCAGTCGTGCAAATTGTGACGTCATATTGCAAAAATGGTTAGTTTTACATTTCTATGATTAAAAATTTCTTATAAAATATAAAATTTTAATGTTTAATTGTTTGAAAATAAAGAGCAATGTAACATATTTAGAGATAAATTTGTTATAAAATGGAAGATATATAGTATATCTAGTTCTAAGACATCCGGTTGTTTGAAGATTATTTGAAAGTTAAAAAAATTGAACTGTATATATAACGAAGCATTAGTATTAAGTAATTCATACTGTATTTCTACTATTCTATATATATTATTTTATTTTACATAAAATCGGAGAAAAAATTTTAAAATAAAAGGAAGGATGTCTTCAAACTTGTGAAATCACGATCAGGGGATCAAGCTTGGTGTGACGGAAAATGATAAAGAAGAGAGTGAGGGTCAAAAAGGATTCAAATGTATAGATGATCTCAAAATTATATAATGATTTGAAAGAATTCGCTGATTTTAAAATATACATTCCACCAACCTCCTTTGTTATTACATGCCTCAGTGGCGATGCCAAGAGATAGTTTCAGCCTTCATAAAATAATTCTCCAAAGTCATATCAAATAATAACCATAATAAAAAGTAAAAAATTGATTATGTATGTATTTAAAATCCTAAAATTGATGTATTATAATTTATAGATAATTTGTAAAGGGAGAAACTACTATAAGTAAACGTTATAATTTACATCTATAACAAAATTGTTAGACTGGTTCCAAATGAATGAGTTAGCATTATTTGCTATAAAATATTTTTTTTGGTCACTTGCAAAATCATAATATTTGTTTAGTCTGATTACAATATTTAAATAATAATAATCAACAATATATAAAAACGCAAGTATATAAAAATTTTTCATAATACAAAAAATCTAATTTTTATTTGGATTGATACATACAATATTTTAAAAAAAAGTTATAAAAATATTGAACAATCAAAAATATATAAAAGAGCAGTTACATCAACATACAAATAAGGAACAATATTTATAAACTTGTATAATATCATTGAATCAATAAGACCTTCCATGTTTTTCTTTTTGATTCAATGTTTATATTTTTCGCTTCTGGCGGTGAAAAAGCTTTTTTAAACTTAATAGCTATCCAACCGTAACCAACGGTTGGATAGCCGTTTAAAATATTTTCTGAATACTCAAATCAAATGACTCAAATAAATTAACGGTGGGTGAATGTTTTTTAAATTAGAATTAAGTACGCATACTACTATGTATATGAATGTTGCCAGAAAATACCGAAAAAAGTTTCAAAGTTTAAATGAATAATAGAAATTTATTAGTTTGATCTTGGATTTATGATTGAAGTAGATGAATCTCGAAATTTTACATGTAAATACTGTATAAAGCTGGAAGAGTTTTAGCAATAGGAAATAGGTTATATAAGTGGGATTTGCAGAATAAAAAGTGAGTATTTTTTAAAATGATATGATATCCAACAAGTGAATCATAAATTCTGTTCTTACAAGGAATGTTATCGAAGATGCTACTGTTATTACTCATAATTGATGAAGATATAACAAATCGCAATAATTAATTTATAATCATTTTAAAATAAATTATTCGAAAAATTCATAGATCTTGATTTTTTCATGGATAAATATGCAGAGAATTTAAAAATGTTCGGGTCACTTAAAAAATATTTCAAAAATCTGCTCAAAATATAATTCATCCGATAGATGTTTTTATTTTTGAGAGAATGAATAAATTATATTCTGCACCTTATTTGACAAAATTATTGAAGTTTTTAAAGTTTCTTTTAATTTTCTTAAATAAGTATTAATTTAACTTTTTTGTGTATTTTCATATGTTGATTTAATTTGTCCAAAACGAAAAGACGAAAATCTCTCGATTATAATATGAATATTATCATTATATTATTTTGTAATGTTACTGCAATCTCATTTGTCATTTGTTGAAAAAAGTAGCATTTTGTCAAAGTGCTTCGGATATAATTAATTTTTTATTTATTGCCATTAATAAGCAAATTATATGTGACTATCTCGAACTCATCGATAACGTTGATTTTTATATTTTTATTGAAAAATACAAAAATCAAAGAAACAATTGCAAAGTAACATATATATACATCCATAGTTCATCCACACCGATATCTTTAGCTGGATACATTTATGTGTCCATAGAATAGGATTAATTTAAAAATGCGTATTTACTTCTAAACGTTAATTATTTTATTTATACATATAAGAAATATTTTGAAGGGCCTCGTGAGAAATATCTAATCGGACCCTGCACTAACTTAATCCGGCACTGACTACAGATGCATAAGTTTCATTATAATTGATTCTATTCTTTTGTGCACAATCTTTTACAACCAAACAGGCTTTATATTTATCTATTTCTCCATCGTGATGACTTTTTTACTTTAAATAACTCTAACTGTCAAATACAGATTTGTTAGGAGGCAGATCATATATTTCTTAAGTATTACTTTTCCCTGGTGATGGTATTTTTCCTTCGCTTATTGCTTTTCCCCAAAATTCTGCATCAGATCTATCATTTAATTCCTCGATGGTTTCGGGTATATCTAAATTTCCGTCAGATGATAATGCGAAGTCAACTGTATCATAATCATTTAATCAAATTGGCGGTTTTCTTGACCTCACATTCGTTGAGTTCACAGATTCTTCAGTAGTTTCAAGTAGATTAGTTTCTTCTGACTTTTCTTTCATTTCACAATTAATTTCTTTTTCTTTCTTATTAGGCTCTCCTCTTTCTATACTGTCATCGTCAATATCCCAGCTTCCAGGAGTGTTATCGTTACTATAAACTTCCGATTCTTCAATAAATCGAACATCTCTTGCTGGAACAACTATTTGTTTGTCTTCATCGGATAGACGCTATTCATTCCTAATACATCCAATCATAAATAATTTCTTGTTTTTTTGGATCTAATTTTCCTAAATGATCAAGAACATGCCAGTAAGCTGGGCAACCGAAAATTCTCAAATTGATAAATCGAGTTTCAGTTCTAAGGGCGTTTTTTTAAATGTCACTATCTCTAAACGCTATGTTTAGCCTACGGTTGAGCAGATAAGGAGAGATGAGAACCGCTTCTCCCCACAAATATTTTGGACATTGGAATCTATCATCATAGATTTTGCTGTATCGAATAGTGTACGGTTTAACCTTTCAGCTTTTGATTTAAGTTATGGACTGTAGGGGATAGTAAATTCCATCTGAATCCCTTCTCCCGCACAAAAATATCTTTAAAACAACATTCTCTGCCATGGTCACAACGCAGATAAGCAATCTTAGTATTAAACATAACTTGAGCCATACTTATAGTCTATATTCCTTAAAACATTCAATCATTTTTATGAATTATATTAGCTATCTTGTTGAGAATGTCCAGCGAATGTTATTATTTAAGTAAAATGAATATTATTGACACGAAAGATGAGGAATTTCTATATAAATATTTTTAGTCAGTGGCTTCAAGATGCTTTATGATAAGTAAAGCGATTAAACACTGAATATGACAAATAATTATAGAAATAATGTCATGAACCAGAATCAGATAATGTGAATTAAATTTAAGACTGCACATCTAAGCATTTCATGAAATATTGAATCAAAAATAGAATGAAATGATGTCTTAAGATAGTAGTTCAGTTCGATTTCCAAAGTCCATTAAAACAATTTTATATTTTACGCAAATACATTAAAATAAGAAAAATTGTCTAAAATATGTTTTGTTATTTTATCTGACTTTTGGTTAGTGAACTAAAATTTATATAAAAAATTAAATTAAGGAAAAATATCTTTGAATGTTAAATCTTTTATATTTATTTATAAAATTGTAACAAATTTCTGTTTGTAAAACTTAATATAATTTCGGAAGATTTCAATATTTGTTACGTGATAAGGAGCGTGAGAAAACAAAAAGAAAAAATTATAAAAATAAAGCAAATTTCTTTTTCTTTATTAGTGGGATATTTGATGATATTACGACGAATTTCAAAAAATAAAAAATAAGTACATAAAAATCTCAATGTTAAGGAAGTTTACGATTTTATGTTGGGCCACATTCATTACAGCGGTGGGTCGCATTTGGTCTGCGGGCCGCGGGTTGGATAGTACTGCTTTAAAGTATTATATAAAGAAATTCTGAATTTCTCCTACATTGAAATTCTACACCTTGTCTGCAGTACATTCGATAAATAGCAATACAAAGCTATTGCTCAGTCATCATTTTACTAAATCGACAGTTTTTATCTATTTCAAAATAGTATTGAAAATTTTTCCGCGTCATTGTTTTTTTTTTTTTTAATCCCTTAATGAACTTGACCAAAGATTATCGCTGATGATTAAAACAAATGTCAAAACAATGAATAATGCATTCGTAAATGATCTATTTACCAATATAATGTTTGGAGTTTAAAATTTCTGATTTAACCTAAAATGTTTTATATTTTCAAGAGAATAGGATATAAGCTAAGTTGGTAGTGCATAAGGCGATAGTAATCAGGAATTCATAGAAAAATTTTAGACAATTAAAATATAAAAAAAACTATTATCATATTAGCATATTTTTTCGATCGATGAAGTAAAAATAGTAATAGAAAATACTAGGATAAACAAATCAAAATTATCTTTCAAAAATAGATAAAAACGACTTTAAAAAATAGGTAAAAATAAGTAAAAATAGATTAACTTGTAAGACGATGTTTTAAAAGAATTATGCCTGATAACCTCCAAGATAATTTTTGCAGAACGTGATGAAACGAAATAGTTTTTATGGAAATAAAATTCAAAATACATTTTTGATATTAATGTGAAAGTTTCTTTAAAAAAATTATCACAACTTTTAAACGAGAAAAATATAATGATATAAATTTAAGCGATATCATAACATTTTTTGGCTTCGTTTCTCTCAATTTTGCCTACCCATTAAAGCGGAAGAATATTATTTTATCATATCTGTGGTAGAGATAATAATAACAATTTCTTTTTATATATTTGAATTCCACTTCTCGAAATCTATATTTGTAACTACTGTATATCGACTTTAGCAGAATGAATAAATTTCATATTTTTCATAGTTCGAATCACCTTTCTATAAGTGCAAGTAGTCGGCTGGATTGGCCACTTGGAAACGCTTCATCTTTCCGATCCAGTCTGAATTGAGCCCAAATCGTTAAATCACATTTTCCATCTGATGGTTGACCCCATCAGGGGAATGGGCATGGAAATATCACGCCGCTTAGTATTCATCAAGTGTAAAACGGTATTAAATCACTTAGAAAAAATCTAGACCAGGTTCGATTTTAGATCTCACATCACAAAAATTTTTTGAGGTTTTCAGATTCTGTCCGTCTATCTTCATTCTCTGCAGCAGTGGTTTTCAACCTGTGCGTCGCAAAAATTTTTAAAGATCATTAATTAAATTTTTTTCGAAAAAATCCAAAGCACAATAAGTGTACATATCAAAATTAAACCATCTTTAAATTGCTTATATGAGTATATCATTATTATACCATTGTTATAATAAATGTATATATAATATATAATATAATACTGTATATTATATATACATTATATTATGTAAATTATAACATATTTGTAACTACTATATATCAATATATATATATTATGTAAATATATATACATAAGCAAGCTTTTTTTTATAATCTAAGAATGCCGCAGAAGTTTAACTATAGGTTCAAGAGTGCCGCAGAAGATTAACTGTAAGTTCAAGTATGCCATGAGATAAAAAGTTTGAAAAACCCTCTAGGTTCCACAAGAAGAAGACCGAATGCAGCGAACACGCTAAGGTGCAACATGTCTGGGGATTTGTTTCCTACAAGATGTCAGTGGCGTGCAGTCCATGGTAGAGAGCCTACAAGCAGAGAGTGGCCATACGACGGATTAGCCCCATGTCTTTTCCAAACGTTTCCATATCACTGATCTCTGTGCATGTATAGAGATTAAATGTTCTACATCTAGTGTGTATATATATAAAAAAAAAAGAAAAAATTTTCTGAAACACATTTTAATTACAATTATATTTAACAATATTCTTGCTAGAATATTTTAGTTTATTAACTAAATGTAACTTGAAATATGTAGAGACCATTGTATTAGGAATTGCTTTCATATCGTAAAATCTACTGATATTTTTTCATTTAAATGAACAGTTTCATAGTACAAGATAAAAAAATATCGCACAAATTTCAAAAGAGGATAACTCTTTTCTTCACAAATAAGTTTTAGAATTTATTCAACACTTCAAATCCAGCCTTCGCACGGACTTTATTTTTATTAATGACTGGAAATATGCATTTCAGGTTACCAAATAACTCCTCTTCAGTTTCCTTTTTTAACCTATTATACAATGCATCTTATTTTTATTTACAGCTCTTAGATATATCTCTTACTTCTAACCATTATAATTTTTACTTACATTTAGTTTTCTTCTCCATTGCTTCCCATATTTTATTTCTTTATTCTAAAATATTTTTTATAATTTTTTAATTAAATTTTTTATACTTATTTTTAACTCTACAAATCAATTATTACCATTTTTTTTACCGGTGTTTTCATTTATCTTTCCAATTCATTCTAACATTATTTATTTTAATTTCTTTACAGGCTAAATTTATATTTTTCGGTAAGTTTTAATGACGTCTTTGTTTTTATATCATACACTTCCATATAGTTTTAGTAGAAGTATAGCTACTAAATTATTCTAAACACACAGGAAGTTTTATTAAAATATCAGCTCTTAAAATTTATATCTTATAGTAAGAATTTATTTTAAAATTTATCAAACAAAATCAAAACTACGTATTACTTATTACATCATATTCTGTTCTTAGAGAAAACTATTGCAAAGGATGTTAAAAAAAATAAAACTAAAATAACAAAAATAGTTTTGAAAATTTTCAAAATTTTAAGCGATACATGGTAAAAATGAAGAAGAAAAAATAAATTAATATCAGTGTCATTAGGTCTATCTGAAATTTGTAGTTTTATTTTTAGAATAAAACTGCAAATTTAATAAAACAAACTACAAAAATTAATAAACACAACAATGTTAAACAACAACGTCGTTTAATGAGACCACTTATCTTAATTTTCAATAAAGGTTAGATGATAAACAATATATCTCGAAAAAGTAACGTTAAAGCATACTTTGTTTGGAAAATTAATGGCGGTCTAAGTCACGTGACTATAAGTGTTCGATAAAAATTTATTACCTCTATGGCCACACACTGCTTGTAGGCTCTCTCTAGTTAATTGTGCTATAGTTCGCTTTCCAATGCAGAACTCCAAAAATATTTTAAGACTCTGCGCTGCGTGCATCATCTCAACGTTTTTTTCCTACAGTTCGCTATATGACAAATCTCAACTCTGTTTTGTGCCACGTTGATATAATTTTTATCTTCCTAGTTTGTCTGGGAATATAAATTCTGTATCCTCCTTTTCTCTGTATCATAATAGGTTTCGACAAATGAAATTCCTTTTCATTTTCTGTCTCGAAAAACAGTAAAAATCTTAAAGTATAATTTTGTTTATTTTTCTGTTTTCTGCATCTCCTTGCCTTAAGCGATAGGTCGGCATGTTTCTCATCCCTTTCGGTCTGCTGCTGTCTGTTTTTCATCTCGCCCCATTTGTGTGTCATCACTTCATTCTAGCCCCTCTGGTCATCTGTTCTTACAAAATCTCCTTTCTTCCACTTATATTTTCCGTTCGTGTTTTAAATATTATCACCACCTCTTGAAATTCTTATTTAACAAGTATATTTTCAGTTGCGCCTTAATGAGTGTCTACTATCGTGTATGAAGACAATTATTTGAACTTCGATAATATTGTGTATGACTCTTGTCACGAAAAGGTAACAGTATTTTGCCATTCAATCTGTTAAAATGGATAAACTCATCACGAGAATCTTCGAATGTCAACGAGTCCAAAACATTTGGGAATCCATCTTAGGCTGTTAATCATTAAACATACTATTATGAACTGGTTACTACTCTATTAAATTTTGGCTAACGTTAACATTTCTCGTTGCTTTCTGGTCACTACTGTAAATATATTCTTAACAGATTCCTCTGATATGCATGCTCGCTACTACTTTGAACTCGAAACGGGTGATACACGAACTTTAGGATTTTGTCAACTTGAGAATTTTATCCAGATCGAATCGTGATTTATCAAAGAAAAAGTATAAAAAAGGAAAACAGAATATTTTGGATGACTTTTAATCCGTGCAACTGGAAGTAGGGATAATTGTAGGGATAACTGGAGTGTGATATACAATTATCCCTACTTCTAAATTGCATTAAGTACTAATAATTGTATTAAGGACCCATGCTTAATACAATTATTAGTACTTGCATTAAGTATAGGTTGTATTTGCATTAAGTACCCATATTTAATGTCCATTAAGTTATGGACATTAAGTATGGGTACTTAATGTCCATAACTTTTTTTAAAATAAACTAACTCTTCTATTGAAATTTTAGCAATTTGTTTAAAATAAGTATGGATACTTAATGTCCATAGCTTAATGTATATACCTATACTTAACATTAAGTATATGTCCATTACTATGTACCTATACTTAACATTAAGTATAACTTACTGTTAAGTATGGACATACCTATACTAAGTATAACCTAATGTTAAGTATGGACATACTTAATGTCCATAGCTTAATGGACATACCTATACTTAACATTAAGTATAACTTAATGTTAAGTATAGGTATGTCCATTAAGCTATGGA
>WUQG02023437.1:0-31115 GCA_011317285.2 Androctonus mauritanicus | reverse complement strand
TATTTTCAAGGGGTGAGACCCGAGACTTGAACCCGGGTCCTCCAGAGTGGAAAGCCGAAGCGTTTCCACGCGGCCAAACTGCAGACTAGTTAGAAGTTCTACCATAGACAAAAAAATGTTTTTAGTAATCAATTATTCTATAGGCTATATTGGATATTTTATGCCATAGCACGAAAAATGAAATTGTCGATATAGCCGCAAGGAAGCATGGTAGAGTTCTATTTTGTATCAGATTTGAATTTGGATCCCATATATACAGATTTTTCAGGGGAATCTGGGCCTGGATCATCGATCATCAACCTTCATTAGTTGAGAGATCTTACGTTTAATGTGATTAACTAGGATGGATTGGGTAACTGTCAATGTCTTATTAATCTCTAGATGGAAAATGATGTAAAACGTACAATGAAGATATCGGGTATTTCGGGTAGAAAGCTATTGGTCTTTCATTCTGTCGCTCTTTGGTGTTTTAAATTTTCAAATCTAAGGAGTTTAATTGTACCAGAATAATAAAATGAAAACAAATTGCACATTTTTTATTCCATTTGTTTTTATCGGTTTCGTGGTAAAATATTGTCTTGCTAACTGGAGAATCCAGAATTTTTCAAAAGGGATTCTAAAGATATTTTTCTAAATATTTCATATATATATAACATATATTCAGATAAATACCGATTTTCATCTTTATTATTTATTTGAACTTTTACGAATTTGCATTATGGATATGCAACAAGTTGCCAAATAGGAGGATATCTCGTATTTTGTAAAACTGCAATGGAATCAGTTGGTTCATTAATGGATGGGGCTCAACAGGTCAGTTTTTTCTATGCGGCTTTATGCTTCTTTCCTTCTGGTGCTACGCGGCGGAGCATTCCAGTGCCCATCAAGGCCAACGTCAGTCACGAAGAGCAACTATCTTAAGCGACCAACTCGTAATATATTAATCTATTATTAATATTGTTTGTTTTATCTTCTGACGCTAACTTACATTTGAAAAATCGCGTCCCATATCTACAAATTTTCAGCAATTGGCCTATTGAATTTTATCCTTTAGCCATCCGAATGATTCATCAAATAGTTATTAGGAAAACTCTAAAATGACTATTGCCATATATTTCTTTTTATGAAATTCAGCGATATAATTAAAATTAACCTTAAGTTTGCTTGTGGATTTCTGATGACTAACAACGAACTGGTCACACTGTCTGAGAGTTCTCGAGGAATAGAAGGCATTTATTTTTAAAATAAAAGTAAAGATGGACGAAAGTAAAAAGGGCATGACTAATCTGTAGTATTTCAAATATAACACCATAATATCTGTCATAATTATCATGTCCTTATTATTTTAGAATCTGCATTTTAAAATATGGTAAATGCTGATAAATTTATCCAATAAATATGCATCAGTATTCACTTTAATGTTTTTAATACTATTTAAATGATAATCTGAATTCATAATTCTTAATTTACTGTTATCTAGACCATATATTAGAATCGTTATTTCTATATACTAGAAGAAATTAATTACTGTATGTAAAACATAGCCTTTTCTATGCTATTATATGAATTTACATGTTAAAATTATAATTATAAATTATTTTATGTATAAGCAATATTTTTATAATTTTTTTTGTCGGTCGGAGCCACACAGTAAAGTTACTTATTCTTTGAAGGATCCAGATTCAAGTTTGATCCCATACCTCCAGCTTTTCAGGACAGATCCGAGTTCGAGCCGTTGGACCCATTCTTTAATCTTCTGCTGACCTCATCATGGTTGTTGATTAATCCATTATGGGCTCTGAAATGACCGCCTCCAAAATACAATATATTCTCTTTGTAATTCGACAATATAATTAAAATTAACTTAACGTAAAAATTATTTATTTTACAAATTCTATAAAATTTCTTTAAAAATATTTTATAAAAGTTTTTATCAATTTATTTTTATTAATTAAATTGAAACTTAGTTTTAAAGACTGTCTCATAAGCTCAGTTTACAAATTTTTCCCGGGATATATTTTGACAAAGATAGCAAACCGTGTCCCACATCTCATATTCTCACATTCTTTCAGGGGTATCCGAGTCAAATTCACCGATCCCATTTTTCAATAATTATGTGTAAAGATGACCCGTATTAACTCTGAAATGGCTCTGCTGCTTAATATCTAACAAAAATGGAAAGTCCGTAAGGTTAATATTTTATGCATTCATAATTGTTTTTGCTATTTTATATTAGTATAAATGTCCTTTTTGGTACTTTTCCAATTAATTTTCTTTATTTTAATATTTTGTATGATCTTTATAAAATAATTTATTAAATATAAACGTATATCATAAACGTTCTGCAAAAATGCGATAATATATAAATAAATCGCATTGTATATATGCATATTCGAATTAATTTTAAGAATATTAAGATATTATTTTGTGTAATTCTAAGTAATTAATAATAACTTATTCATGTCGATTTGTGTTTTTAATCTTCGAAATTTTCAGTATTCCTAGATGAATATGTGAATTCTGATCATGAACTGTTTTAAATTATTTAAAGATCCAATATTTATATCAATCTAATACTGTATTCTAATTTTTATAGATTTTAGTAGTTCTAGTACAATATAGTTTGATAAATCCTTTCCATTAAAGTTTGCTTCATTTATTATTTTCGTTGTTTCAGTTCTCTCTGCAGAAAATGAATTTAAGCGAATGTTCAATCAATTAAGCATTATATAAGAATAAATATTTTTAAATTATTTTTTCCTTTGCTCATCATCTTTGTTGATCTTATCTACAAATATAAACCAAAAAAATATTTAGATTGTGTAGTGTGATATGCTGAAATCCGTACAAACAATTCAAACCAAGTATAAAACCAAACAAAATGATATGAATAAAAATCTACACATGCTTTATAGCATATTAATTTTATTAAAAATTGTTTCATCAGTTTACAAATGAATTTCTATTAACACTTTTAATTTTTTACCAATTTTAATCGCGGATTATATTAGAAACTATTAATCGACGAATATTTTTCTTTCTTCAATATTTTCGTGTGAGGAAGTAAAATCTGAAGCCATTTTAATATTCACAGAATTTAATTAATAATTAAATATCTCATGATACATTAAACGAGATCGATAAATTTTTGTAGTTAAAATTAACATATTTATTCACATGAAAACATTCAACTTGCATACCTTTTATTCTAAAATTAAGTAAATCCAGAACATTTTTCACTTTTATTCAAATTACACAAAAAATATAAATTTTACTTTTGTTATTATTAAATGATCAAGTTTTAAATGAATCTGCGATAGTATTGTTATTTAACTGATAGCACTGCTTAAACATATTTTTCCAGTCTCCTATTTTTTCAATGTTTCCTAAAAATTTTAGAATTTTAATTCATATTTTAAATTATTAATAGACTATATAAATATCGACAAATTTATGTATTTTACATAATTTTTTTAAATATTTAGAGAATAAACAGACGTTGATATTCATTAAAGATAGAATAAGTTAATAGAATTATTCAGTAAATATCAGCATATTAAACAGTTTATAAAGTATGCAATAATGTTTCAAAACTTGATTATCATACGATAAAATCAAATAAAAGAGAAAATCCAAATTAATATTATTAGTTTTTATATTAAATAAGATAATTAAGAGAGATAATTATCATTCTTTCAGATTATTGAATTTTATAAAACTCGTTACTCTTATTGTTTCCAGCATTAAATAATTTAAAGTTAAATACACGAAAGCAAGAAGACAAAGAAACGAAATGGTCAGTATTCTATATTATTTGCTCAAGATAACAAATTATAAAATGCATTGTCATCTTTCGGTGCATTTAACAAAATATTTTGCATCAATATTTACAAGAGAAACTTTTAGACCGATAATCATTAATTGATATTTTTTTCATAAGCGAGGATTGGCTGGAGCCGACCTATGGAACACTCGACATCAAACTGGATTGTTGCTATTCATCTCGTGACTAAGGGGGCGGAGTCTCGTTCACACCGGAGACTCCACGTCGCCAAAGTGGAGAGGAAACCACGCCTCCTATACATGCCATGCACGCAATCTGTCTTCCATTTATGAGGTGGGTGCCCTATTAACTTCCAGCTACACAACAGAGAGGAAAAAAAGCCTTCAGTCATGAGTTCAAAACTATTTTTTATCACGGTTCCAATTTCAACGAACTTATTTGTGTTTATTAAGGCATACGTTCTAAATAGGCTCGATTGAAAGCTCTAGCTTTCATTGTTGTTGTTTTCATTGGGTATTCATACAAAATCCTGTTTTTTATTTTTGCTCGAGAATGTTTCAATATGTTGGAGATTAATGGGTCTAAATTAAATCATCTAAGATTTTATTATTATTATTATAAACCTCTTCATTCTCGTTTTGTACGCATTTATTCTAAGTCTAATTTTTACTTTGATTCGGAGAATAGCGAATTATATCGATGATATAAGATGTTTATCTTCCTGCCATTTTTAGCCTCTGGCCTTCTCTTAAGCGATATCATGCTTCCAAACCACAATTTAAAGGCAAAGAAAACGCTTCTGCTATCCCGTTTATATTTATGATCGAAGCGACGATAGGAATTGTTAAGATATTAAATAAAGATAGTTTTATCTCCAAATTAAAAGATAATAGAAACTAAAAGCCACTCGATACGTTTACGAGGTTTGCATGCTAACATGATTTTGTCTCCGCAGTTTGACAGTTTATATATATTGAGATAACCGATGACTAGAGGAATGACAAGCTTTATCCCACGTGTACAATTGCACTTGACATTGTTAGATACAGTATATCATGACTTAGTACGTGATCTGCATCGTATCTGGTGCAGAATTTTGATTAGACGTGACCATGCAGAACGACTATTCGTTCCTAACACGCGACTTCCATTTTTATAACCTGTTATGTTTCACTTTTCACTCTAGCAAAATACCTGGGAGCCTCTTCCATTATTTTCAAAATTATAATCGTGTCTGTGTAAACTGAGATATAAAAAGATGGTCAACATAACTCGCAATAAAATAAAACAGAGTTTTATACATGTAAACTTACTCTTATGTTGTTATCTCTTCATCTGTTTACAATCACCATCTTTTAGTTCTAAATTTCTAAAGATTAGAGCTAGATCTCAACAGAAAATGTAAAAAAAATCTGTTTGTTAAGATTTATAAAAAATTAAATTAATAAGAGAAGCTGATTACGCCAAAATAATTATTAGTAGATTGAAGTCCTTTTTTTCAGTGATTTATGATAGATTGTAAGACCATGAGACTTAGAACAGATTCATAAATCGAAATGATTGTTTCTACGACAAAAAGATCACACGATAAACCAGTAGATAGTGATGATATCGTGAATTTAAAAGTGCATTGTTTAGTGTTCATTAAAGTTTTACTGCGAAATAAACCTCCCATTAAAAGAATGTGTAGTCTACACTTCTGAAGTAGAGAGACTCGATAGCTTTGTGATTGAAACTATAAAGAGATGGTTACTTTTTTCTTATATCTGTCAAAATTACGACTTTCACGATGATTTTTACTAGTTTTTTACATTTTAATAGTGCTCATGCTCATCTCAAATGCATTTTGAAAATGTTTTAAAGAAATTTGTCGGAAATTTTAATTAAATTTATACTGAAACAAACCTGTGTTAGAATTAGTAAAAATCAATTTTATTACTTTGAAACTTAAAATTAAAATAGATAGAAATAAATATATAATTCTGAGTAATATCAATTCTAGTCTTTATTATTTGTTTATTTATTTTTAATCTGCAAGAAATAAACATGATTTGATTAATAAAACTGTCATAATGGAATTTTTTTATATTATATATTTCAGAAAATGTTCTTTCTAAAATTTTTAATGAGAAAATTAACAATCTTTATAATATTAAAATCTTAATTCCAATATTTCAATGTACCTTTTGTAAATTTGGATGAATATTTTCTATTTATGATAACATAAATTAAGATTACAGAATTACTGTGTTGATTTGTTTAACTTAGAAAGTATTATGAATTTATTAAGTTTGCTTGAATATAGTTAAATATCTAATTTTTTAGCCCTTAGAAATCTTCTAAACAATAGCCTAAACAAAAAAAAAGCTGAAACCTTAGCAGGTTTTTTTTTTTTTTTAATTTTTTTTTTTTGTATAATTTTGATATCATCCTCTATTCAAATATTTTTAATAATTTTTAATTTACCTATATGAAATGGTACATTACGAATTAACCCGACATAAAAGAGACTTCTATAATAAGAAGGATCCTATTTGATATCAATTTACATAAAATAAATTTTCGTAGGTAAAATACCAACATCTATGAACTTAATTTAATGATATATCCAGTTTTCGGCATCTTTTTTGTCTCATAATTAGAATCATTCTGAGCAAACCATCTTAGATTTATATGTTTATGGTATAGTGGCGCGTTATAGTTTACTCCATATTTAATAAACAAGATCGAAGCCATTCTTTGCATGTAACGATCAGAATTTTTTTGATTCTCTGTATTATTTTAAGCATTTTAAGTTTATCTTATTATCTAAATTTAATAGTAAATAAATGAATTCATTTCCTATATCTTAATACAATATTTAGTTTGCATAGCTTTAATCCCATAAGAAATCTTTAAGCGTGCGATATAACGTGAATTAAAACGTGTCAGAGAAAAGAAAATCTAAATTACTACGAAACTATGCAGTTGTTTTATTATTTAACGAATGGACTTAACAAGTTTAATAATGCCAACCCAAATATTATCGATATTCCAGATGTTATAAAATAACAGACTAATAAAATTTGACCTATTATTGTAAAGCCTATGTAGAATTAAACTTTATCATTTGAAACGATCCCACTGAATTTTATACTAAAAATTCACTTAATAATCTTTTTAACATAAAATTCAGTAAAGATAAAGTTATTCTTAAATTCGTTGACTTAGAAATAATTTTGTAGGCCTTAGCGATGCGAAAGGCCTCGATTTATTATCGCATCACGACTATAAAATCAAAGAAATACTTTATATAAGAGCCAAAATTTTTTACTGTGTTACTGCAAAGATTTTTTAAATAGATCTATTAATGGGAATCCAAAAATATATGATAAGTTAAATATTTAAAAAAAAACTATATACAGGACTAAATATTGTCAATAATTCAGTCACATTTATCCATAAATGGTTAGTTTGTCATATAAGTAAAAAAAATTTCTCCAACAAATTTGTTGTATTTATTAAATTATAATAAGAAAATTTAAGTGTCTCATAATTTTTACACCTTTTTAATATGCAATTATTTAGCTTATGTTTATCAAACTAATAGAACAATCCATAAAAATATAGAATTGCATAAAATGCAATGTTACATATCTACTGAAACTACAGACATTCATGACATAGACCTAGGGCCTATAAAAAATAACATAGACGAGCATAAATACATATATAAGTATAACGGATTTTTTGATGATAAATTTTTTATTATTGCTTTATGTTAGAAAATATTTTAAATTTTCAATGCCTTCCAAAATTAAATTAATTCAAGTTTTCTTTCTATCATACTAAATTATCAGATCATTCTAGTAAGCTATTCAGATAAATGATATGGATTTGGAAAACAATTTAATTGTTTTTTTTTAGATGCATTCTATTTTCATTAATTTTTAATTGACATAAAACCAGATTAAATTAATTAACAAAAATAATTAAATATTTCGTTTTCTACAAATAACAAAATCGTTAAAATAACAAATAGAAAAATTTAATTAAGAAACAGTAATGTAACTGTATGAATTATGAGATAAAATTTTTTTTTATTCTTTAGCAAATGAAAATGCTTTCCATTTATAACGAATACTGTGAAGACAAACTGCAGGAAGGCTTGAAATAAAGTGCACAAGTCGAGTTCGGTATTCGAAGTCGGATAACTTTTAAATGTAGTACTGCGGGTCATGTTGTAAAATGTCAGTTTTCTGCCATTACGTCGATGAAATGTTTTAGAGCCCTCAGTTTTAATAGCCGCTCGTTCTTGCATTAAGTCTGACAGATAGCGAGGCATTACGTTAATGGTACTAACCTATTGGTTAATAGCTTTTTTCGTTTTCTATCAAAGGACCTCCTCCGTTTCATCTACGGGGTCCTGATAGAATCCGTTTGGTCTGACAACGTATACGCGTTAATTGCTTTGCCATAGAACATAAATATTATAAGACAGTCTTAAAATTTCTTTTTATAGTTTATCAAATACGGGAGGTCTGGAGTAAGTTAAAACCTTTACTTCTTACATGACCACCTATGCTGAATGAACTCTTCATTAAGCATTTATCAGTGAACATGGCCGAGTTAGTCGCAATAGTTGTTCTTTTTTACACGTTATGTTCTCGTTGGATTTTTAACTCGTGTTGTCGTTTCCACTTAATTTAATGTAGTTTCTATTAAGCCAAGAAGTCACTGTGTAACTAGTCACGATCTCGGATTTTTTTTCCCTCTTCCTTTATAATTTCACTCAGAGTCAATTTTCTTATTTATTTTGATTGCCTATTATTAAGCCATTACAATCTGTTAGTATATAAATGGATACAATCCGCAAGAATCACAATAAATTCTAAAATTTAATGGAGTTGCATTAAAATAATGCACGTTTCAATCAATACAGTATTCTAAGCTGATTAAATGTAAAACGTGACGTGTTAATTATGAGTTTGGAATCTGTGCATTAACCCAAACTATGATAGAGTAAAAGATTTCGTTTGTTGAACAAAAACAAATAAGAAAGGTCACTGGAACTTAGAATTTCCCCTATTCAATTTTTAACAAAGCGCATTCGGAACAAGGTTACTCCAGGATATTTATATATGTACCTTATAAAATTTTTTGTGGAAGATAATGACTTCTTAATACTCACGTTTGTCACGCTGTATCGTGATTTTCTTCGTGACCCAAAAGTGGGCGGCTACTTTGTTTCAATTGTTTGAATGAGTCAGCTGATGTCGACATTTTTTTTATGCTCCTAAGTTAACATTCCATCTCCTTATTATTTCTTTGGTAAGAAATGTTCTTAGTAGGCCTACTGCCCATAGTTTACAGAATTACTTATTTAATCCCTCCCATTTGTATTGTTATGTAGAAATGTTTACAGATTATAGTCATATAAACGTAGTTTTAGACTTTGTGAATAATTTGACCTATATTTTAAGAGAAGGCTGAGAAGATTCTCAAACTATGCGAAATTTAATGTTCCAATGATCCTTATTTGATATTATTTAATCATATTAAATAAATTCAATCAAAACTAAATATTCAAGCAGTAAAATTTAAATTATTTTTTAGCCGTAATTTTCTAAATATCTTAAGAATCTGACCCACTAAAGAAACAAAATAAAATATCGCATAGTTTATAAAAAATATTTATTGAGGATTAACTGGATCAGCTGACACGATGATAAAAACCATGATTTGTTTGTTTTAATGCTTTATTTTCTATAAACAACCATAAATATTTTCCATTATTCTAATCTTGTAAAATTTTATGATAGACTATTAATGATGGCGAATGGTTTAGGTAAAATATCATTTATGTTTATGATTAATATATAGGCCTATATAAATATATTCATATTATTAGATCTATATAATATCAATAACTTGTCATAATAAATTATAATTTATAAACATCAATTTAGTTATGCATAAAAATTATCCCAGAATAGCTTATAATCTATCATTAAAGAAATCTTAAATTTATATATTTTTTAAATTTATTTATTGGGAAGGTTTTATTATTGATAAATAAATAAAAAAGAGGATTATATATATCTGAGAATATTTTTTATTTTTAAATAATTATATTTATACAATTATAACAACATTATTGAGTAGTTTCATACCTGATAAAGTAATATTAAACATTAATTATAAAAATTTTCTCTTCAAAATAAAGATTTTTATAAGTTAATGTGCTTAAGTATACTATTTTTTTTTATTGAAATATTTTGAATATTCCCATTAAATATTCTCATTTTGATACTTGAAAATATTACTCAAGTTTTTCTGTATCTAAGAATTATTTTCACTCAAATAACTTGTTTATTTTATTTTATTCGCAGTTCAAAATTTTCATAAATTCTTATAAAAGTTTTTACAAGAAAAAATAAAATGAAATCTCATAATTAATCTAAATTGTATTTTTTTCTTTTTGTTATAAATCTACATATATGTTTTAAGCAATTTTAAAAAGCTGTGAAAATAATTCACAAGTTAAAAATTGCATTTTAAAATTTTAATATAAACTTTTTAATTAAATTTTAAATCATAAAATATTCAATAGATTTATAATATTAAAATTTAATTTAATTTGTTCATAAATCTATAATTATAATAAACTATAGATTCACATTAAACAGTATAAGTTATAGAATTAATTACTTACGCCATGTGATAGATCTGTAGAAGTATGAGTTCAATCAATCTGATAGTTTTCTCTATTTATATCATTTTAATAATACTGAATTATTAAAGTTTAAAAATTCTAAGTCATATTTCATAACTCTACTAGAATATTTTGTTCTAACTATTACTAAAAAATCTCAATATTAGCATCAAACAGATTTTGGAATAATATTGACTGCAATGTTAACTTCCTATTCTAAAAATAAAAAGATAAATTATTAAGTCTTGTTCAGAGCAGTATATAGCATGCAAAATTTAAAAAAAAAGAAAAAAAATTATTTAACGTGGCATTCTTTGTTTCTAGAGCTTTGATAACATTTTCATTAAAAAAACGAATTTTAAGACGTTACTTTCCCTTAGAATCGCATCTAATCTGATGATCTAGACCACACATCGTCACGTACATACCGCATTTTGTGAACCGTTCGACCATCAGAGTGCATCCTTAAAAACTAAATTGATACTAGAAAAGAGACAATCCTAGTAACAGGATTGGATCTTCATCTCTAGGGAATAGATTTATGTGAAAAGAAGGTTAAAGTATTAGATTACGAATGACGATTTCTTTATTATTAAAATTTTGTTATCTCTCTCAATATACTTAGACTACTTAGAAAAGTGGTTAAAAGAAAAAACTAAAAGTAATATAATCGCATCTTGTTCATTTATAATCTTTATAATTATATACAAAAAATTATAAAGATAATACTATCTTGTTTATTACCAATGAATAGAAGCTGATATTAAATTATTCTCTCTATAATTAAATAAAATATCGAGAGGATATTAATTTAATTTGAACTGAATCTTTGCAAAGTAGATCTTCAGAAAATTAAAATAAATTATTTTCGTACTAGATACGGTTCGATACTTACAAATATATTTTGTATATATAGTCTGCATATATATATAGACTTCTATATAGCCAATACCAGTCTTAAAGAGTTGAATGGAGACTCACAAAAAAAAGAGAATGTTTCCCACGCATGAAACAATAGATTGCAGATCTAGCATTGCAATTAGAGACACTCTGAAGTATACGACAATTAGACTATACACAAAGGTGAGAAAAAAGTACAACCGACTCTTTTAGAAAGTTCTGACGGCCATCTTGTGAAAATTTCTTTCATTTCAGTAGCCATGTAAATTGGAGGAAGGAAGTTCTTCTGGTCAACGATTGGACGGTGTAAATGTTGTTTATATGTGGAAGAAATACGACAAAGACATTATCCTCATACCTGCTAGATCTATAGAAGAAAAGAAAATTTTACCGTCTCGAACCTGCGATTATCTATTGGTAACCCGTGATTATGAGTCCAAAAAAAAAGAAGAAATAGCGCTCCGTTCCGCAAGGCATCTTTGCTCCTGATATCTTCTAGCTGCCTTAAATAAGGTATTGACAATTCTAGTAAAACAACTCTTAAAAAAAGAAAAAAAAAATATAAAGTATAAACAACTGAGTTCCAAGCCCAGAGGCAAGTTATGGAATAAGAGATATACAAAACAGAACTGTAGATGCTTAAGGTAAATGACTGGTAAGTTATCCAAAAAAATAATAATAGTTAGTAAGAAAAGAGTTAGTAATTTGTTAATATTAAAAATATTAACAAATTACTAACTCTTTCGAAAAAAAATCGCATAATATACTCTAAACTATAAATTTTTACAGCAACATTTGCATATGTGCAAAATGTTCGATATGCACTGATGCCTTCAGATTTTTTACAAATTGAAATTATGTTGCCTTCCTTTTCTCTTGTAATATTTAAGATAATAATTTCTAAAGTGATTTAATCTTTTGGAACTTGAACTTTAAACAAAATAAATGTGTCCTTTGTGTTCCTTTTCCCAGAGTTAAATTTTAATAACAGACTTTCTAACCGGCCTGTAGCTTTAAAATTAAATAAATTGAACGTGGGACTATCTTATGCAGTCGATGCAACTCTTAATAGCCAATAAAATATTTGTTAACGTTAAGTTCACAGCAATTAAAATGTTCTCTACATTCTACAAAACTAAATAGGATTAATTTATAAAATCATTCGAAAATTAGACTAACAGTAAGACAGACTATCTTATATTTTTACAACCTACAAATTAGAACTAAACCGTAATTTATAAGTATACGTTATTATTAAAATTTATGTTAAATTTTATTCTTTATCGTTTTCCGAAATATAAAGTGTGGACTAAATTATAGAGTTTAATAAATTTTTTTTGACATATTTATGCACACGAAATACAGGCCTAAACTAATCTTTCATCAGGAATTAGATGTTTCCTAAAAGTTTAGTTTTGATTGTTTTATTGCTTGTTAACATTAATTAATTTTATATCTAAGGAGGCCCAAACAGAATTGATCTATCAAGGCCATTTGATCATTTGGGTGCCAGACTTAGAAGGGCTCTCAAAATTTAGAATTTAATATAAAACACATGACGGAAGAGTGGTTGAAAAAATCTGTTTTTGTTTGTTTTATTGATTTTATTCGTATATCTTTAACGATTTATTAATGAGATGGGGTCTCATATTTGTGATTAGTCCGAGTCTCATATAATCACTCTCCACGCTTGCATCTAAGAATATATTTTTTAACTTTTAAAACGAGAAGATCCATAAGAAAACTCTAGAGGCGTGGGAGAGAAAGTTATTGCAATTTTGATATTTTATATTTACCGGAAATAGTTGGAAAATATCGTCATTTCCGCTTCCCGAATAACAAGTCATATAATATATTTCCCTATTATTTAGCATATCTTCAATATTCACGGAATAATAACGGAAAACATTTTTTTCTAACATTTGTTCCGATAAGAATGAAATAAAAACTTCTTCATAGGATAACTATCTTATTGAGAAGTTTTTATTTCATTCCTTACATATTGAGAAGTCTACATATTTTTGGCAGAGAATAACTGAAAAAGTTAAATCTTTTTTCTTCCAAGAATGTTAAAGAGGAAAATGGAGATTTACGTCTCTTTTTAAGTTTTCTATCGCAACATTATTATTTTTCTTAAGTTGTCAAGAATGACTACTATACTTTTCCTTCTTGTGCAATACTTTAGTTACTACAGATTCTATACAACTGGTTCGAAGTCTTTCAGAGAGGAAATATTACTAAAATAAGAAAAAATTCTAAATAATTTTCTTGGCATTATTTCAAAAAAATTAGCAAACAAAAGAACATTATCTTTATAGCGTAATCATCAAAAATAAGTTATTTTATTAAATTTTCAAAAATTTATAAAATTCGTATAAGTTAATTTGAATTTCAAACTGGAAATTTGTTTTAAATAATCTATAATTTATTAAAGAAATATATAAATTATCAAATAAAATTTAAAATACGTATAAATTATTTAAAATAATAAATCAAAAATTTTAATAAAATTACATTAGAAAATTCTTAAATACTTAGATCTTGTCATTTTTCTCAATCCATATAAATGTCGTATGAGTGGGAGGAGCTTTCTTTCCCAGGAATATCAAGTAGTTCTATTGGTCATAAGGAAAAACATTTGTAGCAGATGATTGGTTAATGCTTCAAGTATCAACTCCTAGTGGAGACCTGGACTGCCTGATCCGTTGACTATCGAATGTCTTCTTATGAGACAAGAGTTGAGTTTTAAATCTTTCTGGCATCTACATTATTTTTAATTTTCTATAAAACAAGAATTAAAGATTTATAGTGGTAAGTTTATTGCTCGTAATTGAAAAATAATACGTCGATTTAGATTTTTTTATCGCTATAAATGATATAAATTAGTTTATAGAACTAGACTACTGCATCGATATTGTATGAATGAAAACATCGATATTTTAATTTTTATGATAATTTTTAAGATCATTTTTACTATTATAATGCGTAGACTATAGGACTATATAGCTTAAGCGTGAATATGATTCTACGTTAAAGAGTATTGCAAATTATTTTATCTATGACATTCATTCTATGAATGCATTTGTTAAAATTCTAGTTTTGAATTAATAAATTAACTTTCTGTCTGATTATTTAAATTTAATAATCAGTATAAGGAATCATAAATATAAGATTATTCTTTTTGCTAGAGATTACAAGAGATGTTTATAATTTTCAAGTTTTCTGCATTCCTAATTTATTGATTTAGCTTACAGACTTACATTCTTAGACTGTGAGCATTCATGAAATTTAATGACGATCAAATAGAAATCAGTATAAAATTATTGCATAAAATTAGCATAAGCTTATTTATAGGCCTAAATGTTATTTAAAATACTATACAGTATAAAAATTTTTGTTTAACATCTCTGAAATTGTGTAATAATTTTAATTCTAGTTTTGAATTGTTAAATATTTTCGAATTGGAAAATATATGGAAAATATTGCAAGTGAACTGTGATTAAATGTCACAAACAGGATAGAAAATAAGACATGATGCAAAGCGTGTGGATTGGTAACAATTCTACAAAGTGTGAGATCATTCTGCTGACTTTTTCATAGCCTCACCCTTATTCTATTGTGTCTCATCTATCATACAACACATTGTGAAATATAATGTCTTTTCCTTTCATTCAATTCTTCCGGTTCTCGGAGGTTAGGTTTAAATAGGCTTCGGGTCGTGCGTCACATTAACTCGCTATATGCAGCTGTTGAGTTGTTCTCGACTCCATCGTAAAAACTATATAATTCGCGTACTTTACTACCAATACTGTTTCCCTTGACTTCTTGCGCAACCTATCAACCCCGATACGAAAACTTGTTGATCGTTAAACCATATAATACAGAAGACGACAAAAGGTATAGAATTCCGACCGGACAAGAAGATCCGAGTAGCTGTCAAACCATGGTAAACCCAAGATATTTCAACGGGATTGGTGGCGGTACTTAAACGATGACGCCTTCTATTTATGGGATTTTACGACCTCTTTCGGTATCGGGGATCGGTAAAGAATGGTTCTCTATTGGTCTATCACCCTGGCTTTAATTATATTAGGTTCTTTGAAATTGGAGCTTCGACTCAGACATTAACAAACAGAAATATTCTTTCATGCTGGCGACAACCCTACAGCGTTGTTTGCCCGAAGGAAAGCAGTTTTGACTCGTGTTTCTCTCATTGTTGATTTGTTTAATATGTGTATAGGGTTGTACGAAATCACATACGTAGACTTTCCGAACAAATAAACAAGGCATCGTGAAAGGAATCGTCTTTGTAACTTCGGGTTAAGTAGACGTTTACTATCCATTTGATAGCGAGCTTAAAACATATTCTTCCTTTAACCAAAGCCGCTACAAAATGTTTTCAATGAGTCAAGAATTTCATGGTAATTGAAGACAGCCATTAAACTGAACTACCATTCCTTACTTTAAAGTCAAGAAAACTTCGGAATTTTCGTTTAAATATATCTATTTATATATCTATTCTAGTTTATTAATAAAATCTTTCAATCTTTTTTTTTTTATTTGTTACGAATATTAACGTGAGTAATATTTTAAAATAACAATTAAAACTACATTTACACGTGTAATTGCTTAAGCATTGAAAGTGTTTTTATTTATTGCCAACGACACATTTTATAATTGAGTATCCAATAGAATTATTTTATTATAATTAAGAGAATTTTAAAGAGAGTTATAATTTGTGTTTAGAATAATAATAATAAATTTTATTATTCGATTGACATAATTATTAAACATTCTTTTGTATAGAATAATTAAATTTATAGAATACAGTATAAAAACTAAATATTTAATGCATTTATAACAACAATAATTTATTATTTTTTATTATAATCTAAGTAGGCATCAAAATTTCACATGAAATACTATCTGATGATTAAATTTTCTAGATCTTTAAGATATTTTTTTTATTGTCGTTTTAATCTTCTAAATAAATCTATGCAAGCGTTTATATAGACAAACTGTTTGCATACACGGATTAAATTGATTTATCTTACGATACGAGTCTGTTAACGATAAAAAAAAGTCGAATTTCAAAAGTTTAAGGGATTATTTCTTTCTTATGATCTTTTAAACTTCATCTATTAAGAAGAAGGAAAAAAAAGATAAAAAATTCCATTCTTGCTCATCACTGTTTAAAGTTCTATTTAAGGAGAATGTAAACTGTAAAATTCATTGAGAATTGAAGAGATGTTTACAGTGCAAAATAGCCTAATTAAATTTTTATGTTTATTTAAACGGCGTAAATATAAACAATATAAGAAGAAAGTAGATCTACTGAATTTTATTTTTATTATTATTTTAATAAGTTATTTCATAATAAAATATTAATCTATACAAAAATGTAAAATATTTGAATTATAAATTATTTTGATTAAAAATAATAATTGCTAACAATTTTGATCTAATGCAATTAAAAACAAATCAAATTTCCAAGAAAAATTATTAGATAATTATTTCATTTAGGGCCTATATAATTTTTAATTAAAATGTATTCTGCCTCATCTTGCATTATGAAAATTTTTCATAAATATTGTTTTTGAGTTTGCAAAAATATATTTATTTAGAAAGGATTTAACCAATGCAAATTTATCAGTTTAAAATAGTAAGATATATATTAAATTATATATCAACAAGACTCAATCAAATTATCATATATTATAATGAGATTTTATATTATTATTCTACATTTATAAATATTGATCTGTAAATATTTACCGCTATTCTTGGGCAATTTTTCTTAATAGAATTTATATTCTTCAACTGTATAAAACAATATAAAAGTAGCCATTATTTAACGTATCACAGGAAAATAAATAGGCGTAATTCAGTATTAATCATACTTAAGATCAAGTTAAGTCATTAATAAAAAATAGCCATTTTAGGTGGCTGTACAATTTTCTGAGAATGGATTCAGTGGCTGGCTTATCTTTATGATAATATTTCAGAATGATCATGCGCTCATACAGACACAAATTTTATTGAATCATTCTACCGACTTTAGATGAGATGAGATTAATTTGTCAGTCGAGAGAGCGAATCCTCCCCTTCATTTGTTTGAGAAGTGTATGGACTAAGAGAACCATTTAAAGCTTTTATGAGTATCTCGATAGATTATTTTGATTGGCTTGTTTATAATTTAACAGCGTTTTTGATTTCCAAGGCACTAAAGACTTCCTTTTTGTTGTTTTCTATTCTGTTAAGACTGTAACAATAAACAAATGTAAGATAGGCCTATGCAATGAAGCGTGAGCAAAATTTCAATATTTAACGTGTCTGTACAATTATTTTACAGCGAATATCGAAATTAATGTTACTGATATCTTAATCAGAATATTTGATATAAAGTACATAAAGATTCAGAATAGTTAAAACATTTAAAGCATAATGTAAGTATTGTATACTCTATGTGGCCTAACTAAAGGTCAGGAATTTTTTAATATTTTTTAATTAATTATTTAACGATAATCGGAATCGAAAGAGTAATAAACTGAACATGTAAAATCAGGGGTACAACTAGCCATTAACTATATAATATTAACTCTAAAATTAATGGGCTAGTTTTATCCGGATTAATGAGGTATAACTAGCCATTAGACCGTATTGAATCCTAGGTTATATAGGGTATATCTATCTTATTATAAGGACTAAAAAACTGTTTTAACAAGTAGAAAAATATAGTTTGCTGATGCGAATTTTTCAATACGATAGGCCTACAGAAAATAATCCCAAAAAATTCTACACAAAATATATCAAATGCCGAATAAAATAGTAAAGTTTTTGTTTGGATTTAAACTTAATTAAAATTTATTTTACATAAGTTTCTTTATTAAAATATCAGTAATATGACAAGTTCTAACACAGTTAAAGTTGTAAATCCTTAGCAGACCTTACATAAATTTTAAAATTTATAAAAGCCCACTTCTTAATTAACAACATCCCATATTTTATGCAGAATTAGTTACAATATATTCGACTTTCCTTTTTTCTACATATATTTGGAGTAGTCAATAAAGTTGTTTCTAAAATAAAAATTTATTTTAAAGTTGTAAACATTAGCATTTAGAATCAATAAAATTAAATTTATTGCTTTCGCTAGAGAAAAAGAAAAAAAAAAGACGAATTATTTATAATTCATTAAAATGTTCTTGACTTTGACATATCTCAAGGTAATATCGCTACAGCTGTTCTAATTTAATACGATTTGATATTGATTTAAAGCATTAATTATAATAGGCCTAAAACCGAATTTAATTTCACGTCAAATCGACTTTTATTAAGATAGACATAACTCACGTTTGAATTTATTGCTATATATCCACCAGTTTATTATTAATGAGATTTAATGTCTTTGGGCCTGCTGTGTTTATGATAATAATCTTCAGTTCTATGACGGCATAGATACAGATACCAACTAAAATCTAAAATATTTAATTAAATTAAAGCAAAAAAATTTTGTCGGTCAATATTTAAATAGTTTAGTAAACAATTCAACACCTTCGTTCTGATAATCTTGTTATAACTGCATAACGGAACAGATCCGAGATAATTAAAATGCTATCTACTCTATTATGTTATCATCACCATAATGCGATGCTTAATATAAGAAATTAAACAAATTAAATTTATCAATTTTTTAAAATAATAACTAACATCATATTTTGTAAATCCATTTAAATTAATGCAAACTAGAAGTATGCACATTGATTGAGTATACTTCCAAAAATTAATATCTAAACAAAAAAATAGTTTAGTGAGATGATGACATGCATAAAATATTTGAGTTAAACTCAAATATTTTATCTTAGATTCTGATGATAATATTTTAATATTAATTATCAAGTCTTAAATTTTATATTTATCTGGATTATATTGTCGAATTTTATGCATATAAATTATAACAAACCTAGGTCTATATAGCATCTCAAACATTAGACTGATCGCCTAAAATTCATGCAAGACAAAAATATAATTATAACATCTTAAACATTTTTAATTTATAATTTTCATAATAATTTGACTATAAACTAATTTGCAGTGCTCAGAATGGGAAAATAATTTTTATTTAAGAGAATTTTCTACATCAATACAATTAGATCTAATCACTTCTCTGTGCATAGTCAGAATGTAAATTGTTATCGTATCTAAATCGATAAAGAGTAGTATGTAGAAAAAGTTTTGCTATTTTTTTCAGTTTCTTAACAATGTTAAAAAATAAAATCTATTTTTACTAATATAATTTTAAAAGTAAAATAAACCGAGATGAAAATCTGAAATCTTTTTCGTATGTTAATAGTTATTACTATTATGTTGATTTTAGAAGTATTAACAGATGGTTTAAACTTATAGGATAGAACTAATCTATTAAATGGCAGATTTATGGTTTGAGTTTGTTAAAAGATTAAAAAGAAGTTTATTTTGTTTTTTAATAGACTAATTTATAGGCCTACGCTCTATTTGATGGATTTAAACTTAAAGTATTTCTTCTTCTGTTTAGAATATAGGCTAAAGAGTCTAAGACCTCAATTCATCTTGACCAACTAAAAAGAATAGAATAAAAGCTCGTTATCCTTGACCTAAGTAGGCATATAATGCAATTTTCATTCCTCAACAAAAAAACTGAACTGAGAAAATGTCGGCAAATTTTATAAAACTTGCACTATTTACTGCTGAAAGATGGAATATGTTAGCTTTGCATTATCCGTATTGTAACTTGATCGCGGTACATAGTATACAATATTATCCTGGATAATGCTTAAATTAAAAATGGTAAAGAACTACAAAACTTACCAATAATAATATTTTTTATAATTTAAATATGATATATGAAGAATTAATTTCTGTTTAAATGTCAAAATTTGGTTTCTTTGTATAATAATTGTTCTAATGCTCATCTTTTGTTCGTTAGATCGATCTACAGTAGGCAAGAGAACTGTTCAGACATAAGTCCAACTCTTCATGATACCCTGTAAGTAGCCAAAATTATGGCATATGGAAGATTTTTATGTGATTAAATTTTTGCAATGTCGGTTTAAGTTTTCTAATTTTAATTAAAAAAAGAAAGATATGTTTTATGTAAAGTTATAGGCCTGAGATATATATATCAAAATTATATAATAGCTCTACTGATAGTGATATTTAAATATCATTCTTGACTGTTTTCTTAATTCTGCGAGGGATAATTAAAATTATATAAGTTTAGATTTATATAAAATAAAATCTTTCTCATATTTTGTGTTACATTTCGTATTTTAAGATAGAAAATTAATAAATTTAAGCTACAGAATTTTTTATATGGATTCTAAATATCTAATGAATTTTTATATATAAAAGTTCACTACGTATTCTTTCCATTAAAAAAAATTTTTTTGGCTAAAAATATTCATATATTCTCCAAGCAACATTGTTGAGAGAACAATATCTTCGAACGTAAGCTTTAAACAATTCGGTCAGATTCCGACAATAAAGCAATTATTCGGAGCATAGAAATTATTTTAACAATACTCGGGGTGACTTACGGACAACAGCAATGGAAGAAAATAGTTTAAAAAAATTACAATTGTATCTTTAAAAATGTCCTCGGAAATGCATAAAATACAAATAAGCAATTTCTTTTCAGTCATAAATATATTGTACTATTTTTTTTTTTTACAAATTCTTACCTATTAATTGTGAATCTTAGAAAAGAAACTCAAACTTAAATAGCAACGAATTATCTAAAGACTTCTTTAGAATTTCTTCGGAAACATTAAGAAAATCGATACGATTGTTCTAAATCTAGTTCTATAGCTTAAGTAAAGAAGAAAAAGTGTATTTAACCTTACCGATATTTAACCACGAAAGACTTCTCGAAGTAAATACCACTTTTGTATATATACATAATATATACCATATATAAACTGAGTGTAGAGTTTGTATTAAGAAAGCAAGACTGAAACAGCATACCTTATGGTAGGATTTATGTCATTGGCAACAACGGTAACAGGAATTGTATCTTTTATTCTATACGCAGTCGGGATATTAAAGATAGCATTTAACGACAGTCAACTTTTTACGATGTTAGAAAATGAGATACTCTCATCTCTTTTATATGTAGAAAATTTATTTAAAAAATAATTGTCTCTTTAAAACTCAGTGTTTAAATTGTTGTTTAGGTATGAATTCAAAGAGAGATATCTGGATGAAGAAGTTACTATTTGACGTTGACGTTTTAATTAAGTTTTGTTCTTTCAATTTTAAGAGTGAAAAATTAAAATAAATAATTAAATATTTTTGTTCTATTATAAAAATGTCTTGTAGGGCGTTTAATAATTACTTTAAACGCGCTACAAAATTCTTCTTCGAGATAAGTTAATATGAGAGTGTGCATTCCAATTTTTGCTTATTCTAAATAAAATTGTAGTTTTTTTAAGGTCCTTAATGGAATTTTTGAAATTTAAGCTTAAAATATGCAACATATATTTAATTACGTTCTCTATTTTATATATTTTTTTATAATTTTATTTCTTAATTTTCTCATTTTCAGTAAAAATTGCGAAAAATATGTTTTTGGTCTTTGAAAATAAATACTATTCCTTTAGTCCAGGTAAAATTTAAACCCACTAGTCTAGTTTATGATGCATTATCAAAATAAAATTTACGAAAATATTATTGTTTTCTCTAACAGGGCATCTCTAACAGAGAATAATTTAATATTTTTTGAGTAGATTATTTTAAATTAATTTTGTGTGATCCGTGAAAAATACTTTCTTATCACTAAAAGCTAAAAGATAAAAGAGAATAGAATATAAAAAAAAAAAAAGAATTCAATGTCGAATAAATATTTATTAAGATTGTTAACAAAGAATTCTTGGATAAGGAAATGTAGACACTCAATCTATAATGAAGAAAATATAATTAACGACATAAATACTGAAAATAATTGTTAAGGAAAAAATATAAAATTTTTAGAAAAATCGTTGAAGACATTCAAAAAATATAAATATCATTCAGTCTTTAAATTTATAAACTAAGATAGATTCCTATATGATATATATATTATAAAATACTACAAAATTTTTTATACTTTTTTACTAGCATTATCATTTCTTTACCTACAAAATGTATTGATAGTTAAAAAAAAAAACAACCAATTCTACTGGTTATGCGATAAGCATTTAAAGTAGTAGAACATGTAATAGTTTGCTCTAGATGCTGTATCAGTTCATGTAGAAAATCGTTTCTTTTGTACACGGTGAGTTTCTTTAGTTATAAAAAGTTTACGAAATTGCAAATTTTTATAACAGATTTTAAAGGGCGGTACAAAATTCTGTTTCAGTTTTCCCAAGACAATTAACATAATTTAATAATGATATTTACCGTTGAAATTAAGATTATTGGCTATGCATTAATTTTGGATAAAAGTCTTATTAATAAATTTTTTACTTTCAGTTTATTCAAAAATTTATATTATTCAAGGCTTCAAGGACCTTGTTTGAAATTACTTGTTGCTATGTAAGTTGTATGCTCACACATCAGCAGGCACGATTTATACACACTCGAGTAAAAAAATACTGCAAGATAGATTTATATAATTGATTATATTACTGGTACCTTATAGCAAGAACTGTATAAATTCAAATTTGTGATAAGGCAGAACAGAATTATTGAAAATAAAAAAGAACTTCAATAAAAATGATGAAAAAAAAAGCATTTGAACAGTTTTCTAAGCAAAAAGATGATATAATCTCATCTTTGATAGATATGCCACATGATTTATTATTTACGAATTTATTAATATTATTTTATAATTATATGTTGTTGAAGTTCGATTAATTTATATAGATTTTTCATTTTGTTTTCATCTCTTTTTTTTAATGATTATAATAGATTTAATAGGCTATATTTCGAGAGGGAAATAAATTTTATTTGTACATAATAAATAATTTATTTATTCGAAAAGTTTTTTAAAAAATTATAAAACTGGAAACATTTTAAAATTGTTTGTTTGGTATTTTATTAGAATACAAACAGACGTCGATGATTATATATTTCGCCATCTGTACGTTACTCGACCAGAAATAAGGAAAATTATCTAATAAATTACTAAATTAAAATTATTTTATAATTTTTAAAACGACATATCGTGTAATAAAATAAGTTTATCAATAATTTCGAATTTTCGTTTATCGATCAAAAATAATTTCAGGTATTATTATATTATAAAAAACGTTATATAATAATTATAAAAAAAAATCCAGGTAAATATTTCTATTCGTGCAGTTTAACATGGATAGCGAGAAGTCTGTTGAAGATTAACTTGATTGTAATCAACGGATAAACAATTTTGTAATGCTTAAGCATTCTATCAGATTTTTACTTTAAAATTATAGAATAGTTATCATTTAATAAGCATAAATTAACAGAAAAAAATTTAAAAATATTAAATTTGATGCAAATGCAAAGCCATATCGACTACTGTATATATTATCTCATTTTTATTTTTTTTTAATTAAATTTTTATTGCTTCATTGCTTTTTTTTTTTTTTTGTTACTCTATTTGATACTTGTTTAAATTAATGTATTTTTTTTTAATAAAAAATAAATTGTGGCACTTTCAATTTTTTATTTTTTATCAAACGTGAAAAAGGATTCGATGTGTCATTCCATATTTGATGTATTACTCATATCATGTTTTAGATCTCTTAATTTTTATAGGCATTACAAATTAGAAAATAATTTGTAAATGTTTTATAGACCATTAATTACTTCCCATTAGAACGGTAAACCATACAATATATTCCGTTATACTCTCTTTCGCTCTCCATATTTTTATTTTTTATTTTTTAACTTTTACTTCCTTTGGCAGAAAGAGAAAAATAGTCTGGTTTAATGGAACCTATCTCTGTTTATGAGGATATGGGGACTAACGATAAACATTCACAAGTCATAAAATAGAGAATTATAATTAATGTTAGTAATGAATTCTTTAGCTTACTGGTCTTACTCAGTCGAACGAAAAAAAGTCATATTATATTGGAATATCTTACTTTGTAACATATTAGAGATCGCATTTATTACTGTAGTAGTATATTAAAGATATATTTGATTTTTTTGGTTCTTATACATTCTTATTTATTCATTCTATATGCATTTTCTTGCAGCGAAAATATTCTATAGTATTTCTCTTCGATGAAAATAGTTCATTTAGGACTATTGATATATATTCATGCTTATAAAAAAATACAGGTCTAGTTAATGGGGAGAGCCAGTAAGGGTATGGTCCTCGGATGTACAAAGACTTCAAAATTTGTTTTGGGGCCTTTCTGGGTCCGGAGATAAAAAATATTTATATAAAAAGCATATGACAGTGATTGAATGTGGTCTGAGAGATGAGCCGAGCACCGTCTCATCTCTCTCAGGTACTGCATATATCGTTTAAAGAAAAACTTTTAAATAGTTTTATAGATAGTTTGCACTTTCTATACTTAAAACTTTTTTCAGTTGTTATTATTGTTCAAAATGAAAAATATTTTTACGAAAAAATCATAGCATACTACACAAAATGGAGTGACTTTACTGTTTGAAATTAATATAACTTAGGTTATATTTTTAATTTAAATATTAATCCATAATATATCTCAAATTTCGTTGTTTATTTTCTTCTGATTTATAAATCTTGATACAAAATTAAATATTGTTTTTTTTATTATTTTCACTTGATACGGAAATTATGAAAAATTTTCCAAAAATGTACAATTGCACTAAAGCAGAACTATTGAATATATACGAGTGCAAATTGTGTTTCAGTTATTCTTCGCGAATGTTCTTTTAAAAAAATCTACTTTTCTTTTTAGAACTTAACAAACAATGGGAGATTGAGAAATTTTATCTTTTCTGGTACAAAATATAGCAATTAAATCATTGTAATCATTTTTACGTAGATTTGATTTTTCTGTGACCAAATTAAACTTCATTCGAATTTTATTTTATTTTAACAGATGATCATTTTTTCCTGTTTTAAAATATTTTATGCTATGGAAGGACGTGAAGAAAAGAATCGAATATCTTTTTTTCTGTGAATTAAACATAAGGTCACGCAATTATCTTGGCAAACATCCAAATCGATGAAGATAAAATTATTTTGATAGTGAGACAATGAACATAACGCTTCATACGATGTTATAATAATTGACTTATTGATAAATAATTTAATAATTTAACCGAGGATGATACTTTGTTTTATTTCTAGCATATTTTTGAAATTAAAAATAAAAACTGCTGTTTGGATCTGGTATGGTGAAAATAATACAATTACACGTATAAATAAATAAAATAAAAGTTTCCTTCAAAATAAATCAAATATGAAAGATCAACATACAAATTTTTAGTCAATCAATCAAAATTGTATTCAAGTTTTCATTAAAATTGTAAAAAACTATGGTATAAGAATATCAAATGTCTTGTGTATTTTATTTAATTTTTCAATTGGTAAATTTTTATTTTCTGTTCTTTGTAAAATTCAACATCTTATAAAGAAGCCTTTCTTTCTTCATTTTTTCTCTTATGTATAAATAGGTATATATATACACTTAGAACCAAGTTAATCTTTGTGTTGTCACTTCGAATAAAAGGCATAAAATAATAATTTATTTATATCCAAGAAATTAGTTTATTTATAATAATGGAATCAAATAGGGAAAGGTGGAGCATAATAGGGACGTTAAGGTTTAAAGAAGCACAGGAAAGTAACTTTTAGAGATAAAAACATGAAAGTTTATTTTTAGACCTATTTACATATAAATTATAAAATGACTCAGTTTTATGAAATATAAACAATGTAACACATGAGAAATTTAAGGTTTTATTGAAAATGTAAAATGCCCCGTCTTGCCCCATAGGGTGGGGCAAAATGGGGACTGATATTTTTACCCACAATATTCACAAATAAACACTGTTTCAGCATCATTTTCATCGATACCTGCACTTGAGCAGTGGGCCCATTTCTGACATGTATTGCACATTTCCCAAACTTCTTTTGCTGTTGAATATAAATCACCACAATAAAGGCACTCCGTATCTTCTTTATCGCATTTTGGTTTCTTCTTTTATGGTTCTTTGTCTTTGTTTTTTGAAGTGTAGCTTTCTTTTAGATAGGCCTACTTTTTCTGATGGTCCCATTTTCGCATTAACCGGTTCATATTTTGCTTCTGGATGTTATTTCCATTTCTTTACTTTTCTTTCAAGAATAATTTGAGGAATATGGAATATTTGTGATGCTTTCCTGTAGCCCATCTTTCCTTCTCACACACTTTCTACGGCCTGACGCATTGCATCCTCTGTCCAATTTTGTCTATCAGTTTTGCGAATATATTTTCGAACCATGGTTTGCAAGGAAAGCTCTAAAATATCAGTATTGTTGTTATTTTGAATCATATTCATTGAACTTATTCTAGCTTTAGAGAAATCCAATCATACTCAGACTTCCAAGACATGGGGCAAGATGAGGACTTCCCCATCTTGTCCCCACTACCGCTTGTCGATACATCCACTCCATGTCTAAGAAATAAGCCACTGAGAAATTTGATAAGGATCGAGAAACATTTCTAATATATATCATTATTTATAGAAAGAATATTATTAAAGAAAGTTAAAATATACCAACCTTGTCATATACTCCAATTTTTTCTAAAATAAGATCAAGTCATTCAAACAACAGAGAAAATACTTTCTCCTCGTGTAGCCTGAAAACAACAGTTTCGAAAATGGCGGCGTTCTTTCCAATAATTCCTAAGGGTTCACGTAAGAAGTCGACAAAATATTTTTCAGCTCTGGCGACACCTATTTCAGAGAAATAATACCTACATCGTCTTGCCTCACCTTTCCCTATATTTCATTCGATAATTTTACAAACAAAATTATGTCATTTAAATCAATAATTCTTAAAAATCAGTACATGGACACCAAATGAAATATAGAAAATATAGCTGATTTCCAATGGAGTAAATGTAAGTAGATAGACACCTAATTGGTTTGAGCCTTAAATCTGAAGAATATATTTAAAAAAAAAAGAAAACTATAGAGAGGAGTAGATGGAATAAAGAAAAAATTCAGAACTATTTACATAATGAAGCATTTATTAAAAAATAATACCTTAAGAACATGTTTTTAAATTTTAAATTATTATTTTCTGTTTATTTCAGCCATTACTAATTTAAAAAGTATAATCGACGATAAGTTCCTCCTAAGATTTCTTCGAGCAAAGAAGTTCGATCAGAACGGGCATTTAACTTACTGAAAAGGATTATTCTGTCAGGATAGGGAACAACCAAATTTTTAGCAATATTTTACTCTCCAGTGTTTAGGATGTACTTCATTCTGGCGTATTTGAACTATTACCCCTTTCTGATCAATTAGAAAGGAAAATTTTCATAGGAAAAATTAGTATGAAATGATAATCATTCATAATTAATACAAATTCAATAGATTTTAAATTTATGATTAATTTTCTTATAGATTATTGGAATATTTACAAGCACTCCGTAATTGATCTGTTACGTGCTATGCTAATGATCTTAGAAAAAACTTTGAACGAAATAGAGGTTCAAAAGAATGGTATAGTGATCATTTATGATTGTAGAGGATTTACGTGGCGTCATGCTATACAGTTTACTCCAAGAATGATATAGTTAATCGAAATATTGTTAGAGGTAAAGAATTAATTTATTTATTTATTACATTTTCGAATTTTTTTGTTATTTTACATTTGTAGAATACGTTTCCTCTTATGTATAAGGAAATACACATAATCTGAACTTCTCAGGAACGTTATAAATATCGCTAAACCGATTTTAAGCTCAAAAATGAAGAAAAGGGTATGTAATGCTTTTATATTGTAATGGTAGAAATATTCTTTTTCGTATATCATCTGATATGAATTTATGATGTACAGTACATCTCATTCGCATGCTTCTTTCAACAGAACCAGTCTTTTGCTGATGCATATCGTAGATAAGATTGATTCCCTTGTTATTGATTTAGATCGAGTGAAGTTGGAGTCGAATTTCAGATATATGCATCGCAAGTCATTGAAACCGTGAAAAACTATTTCACATCTCATGCCAATAGATAATATGAGAAATAATTAACATTATTTGTAAGAATCATTTAATTTATGGAAGAAATACTTTTACTTTCAGTTGCATCTTCACGATAACTCCATGGAAGATTTGCATTCGTCCATATCCAAAGATGGTCTCTCAGTAGAATACGGTGGAAAATTAACAGATAATAATTAAAAAATATTTATGAATAAAGTTTTAGAAATGGAAAATGAATTTAATTTTTATCGGAAATATTGGAATGAATGTAATTAGATTTTGTAGACTGATAAATTTAATTACAAGTTTTTTTTAATATACAGTATTTAAATCCATAAATATTATTAATTCGATTGTGTTTTCGATTTTGTATACAAAAACTTTCAAAATTTTTTGTTGAAATTATTGTTTGTATAAAAGTATGTTTTAATAAATGTATTAATTATTTATAATTTAAAAATGATTACGATTTAATTTTTTGAAATAAAATAAATTATTTTTAAGGAAGCACTATTCATAAATACTTAATACAGTAACTTATACAACCTTTTGAATTTAATTTTGACAAACGGAAAAAATTTAAATATGTATAGATTTTTACATGCTCTATTTTTTGACTTTCTTTTAGCTATCCTTCTTCAGACAGTATACAATACTCAAAATGTTCTTTAATAATTTAAATGTACAATAAAGTGAAAAATATGTTTTGTTTTATTATTTTTTAGTATACTAATGTTATATGAGAAATCAAATATAATCGTGATATTGATTTTTATCCTTTTCTAAATGTAAGGAAAATAGATGTCAGCTCTTAATAAGTCTGAAAGATCTTTTTCTGAGTTTTAAACGTACTCTTTCTATACGGAGTTTTATAAATGAAGAAATTTTGTTTTAAATATAGGGGCAAGCAGGGTAGAATGGCCACTCTAACAAGTAAGCTAAATTTATTTGCAATTTTTTTTTTCCTTAGCTATTGCATATTTGATATTTTTATAGAATATAGTGTATTTAATGTGGTGTCAATAAAATATATTATTTTTTACATGCTCTACTACATTTTCATTAATTTTAATTTTTTTTTTCATTTCTGCAAAATAGCTATTTTACTCAACTGGGTTGGGCAAAGTGGCCACTGAGTAAACTTTTAACTTTTTAAATGGAAGAAAACTTCCAGTTTAATAGGAAGGTCATTCTATACTGGAGGTAGACCTAAATATGATCAAAACGCAATAAAAAGAACACAAAGCATTATATTTAAAATTTAAAGATAAAATTTAAATCTTTTTGAATTTATTTTCTTTGGCAATCTTCACAAAAGAAGTTGTCGTCTTCCTCCTCGCAAAAAGCGCATCCCTCGTAAGCCTATAGAAGACAGCCAAAACATCTGATCCACCCCTCATTACATTTAGAACATCAATAAATTTCTCTGCAATGGAAACATTCTATATCAAAACATTACACTCTTCTTCTTCATCAAAAACAGAACGCTTCGGTTTGGAAGCTCTTTTTTAGTGTATTGCAGGGTTTTTAAAGTTTTTTGCTGCAGTTGAGTAGCCCATAAGGCCAGATCTCACAGCTTCAATTTTATTTTTCATAGCTTCTGGATTCCATCCCTTTTGTATGTATGTTGAAGGCATTTCTTGAAAATCTACTTGCAATAATACACATAAAACATATTAAAATATTTTTTCAATAAATGACTTTTTATATAACAGTTATTTTAGTCAGGCGGGCAAAGTGAAGGACCAAACCATTTTCCCCTCGTAGAATCCATTACATGCCACATAGTCTCCAGTAAATACTACTTAATCTAAAGGGTTTTATGATACAATGATTTAAAACCCAAAACTTAACCTTTAAACGATTATTAAAAATATATGTAAAATCTAGATAGCCATATAGTTATACTAAACTTAATTTAGTACTTACCTTAGATCAATGAAGTGCAAATTATAAAAACTTCCCTATCTGCAAAAAATCTAGACGCAACTAGTTCAGATGCACTTTCGAAACCAATGTCGTCTTTCTGCAATAGTTTAGATATTCATCACCACATTCCTGAAATATAAAGTAATAATATCCAATGGCCACTTTACCCGCTCTGGCCACTTTATCCTGTTCTTCCCTACTATTCGTACTTACAATATTACGTATAGATTTCAAGTACTATTTATAGAAACCCTTTAGGCATTAATTTAAAATTTTTAAATTAATGTTTCCGCTTCCTGCGACGAGGACCCAGCAGTTGGTTTTATGAAACAATATGTTGTATAGTGTGTGAGAATGTTATGGAATTTTAAATGAAAAAAATAGTTATCATATTAAATAACAAGAAGCATGAATGAAAAGATTAAATAACGGTAAGAGTGTGGATTTACTGCATGAGGTGTTATTGTTTCTATGCCATAATGTAATGTAGAACTTCGAAACCTTGCCGAGCGATACAATTTCAGGATGTTCTGACACCAGTTTAGTTTCGGCGTGTGACACTAAACAAAACACGCGTAAGCCTACACTGTAGCATCGAGTAAATCGGCAGCTTCAACTTTTTCAGACGGTATTCGACTAGAAATGAAGAAATGGAACATCAAAGTAATAAATA
>WUQG02023426.1:0-11329 GCA_011317285.2 Androctonus mauritanicus | reverse complement strand
AATACCACAAAATACAAAAAATATGTCTATTAGTGCTTACCAATATTTTTAAATTTATTGAAATGCAAACCTTTAAATATCTCGGAATAACAAAAAATGGACTTGCCCCACTTTCAAAATAAACGGCTCACTTAATAATTTTTCTAATCTAAACATTACTATATTATTCAATAACAGAAACAAATGCATGATTTAATTTTAAACTGTTACATAATAATTACAACTTACAACTGCTATATGGGTAAAGAAAAAATATTTTCTAATAAAAGAGAACAAATGTTATGATCATGATTAGTTTTTAATGTCATTTCTCAATTATTCACTAATCGTTAAAGCTGTGCTGCTCCAAGTTCTGTCATATGTTTCAAATAATCATGCATGTAAGCCAGACTATATATGACAAGGATTAATGAGTCTGGCACCAATCTCTCTTAAATTTTCCAAAAGTTTGGTTCCTATCTATTTTTTGATTGGAAAGCTGAAATGTTTTCATTTAGCCAAGAAACCAAATGCCCTGTGTGCTGTTTAGTTTTAATATATTGTTCATAAGCAATATTGTATAATTAAGTTAGTGCTCATATAAAATATGGTTATCTTGTTTTCTGCAACTATTATAGATTTCCAGCTTGTTTTTTATTATAAAAGGAAATATGATAAGAAAAAGAAAATTTGATAATTGAGTGTGCATAGAAAGAAGATACTTTTCTAGAAGTGCCTAAATTCATCAGATGCTTTATCATCACTTTCAAGTGACAAACCCAATTAAATTGTATAGCACATCCTATATTTACATGGTTTATTTTTACCAAAAATTTCTATACAAATTGAAAATTGCATAAATCCATGTTTAAATTTGATATATATGACTATGCACTTATTATAAGCATAGATATAAAAATTGAAGACTATAAGCAGAATTTTTGCAAAAAAAAAAAAATAATAATAAATAAATAAATAAATAAATTTTTTAATGAAATTTTGTATTTTATGGAAATTCAATACAAACAAAAAGACTTATTATTTGCATATCTCTGAAACCATGGAATTCAAAACCATGTAGCTAGGAGTTACTACACTTAGTAAAAACAGAAATGATATACAGCACAATAAACAAAACAAACTATTCTAAAAAACTGTATAAAAATAATTTTGAATTCATAAACATTGTCCTGTAGACAGCAATTTCTATAATGATTATTATATGTGGATGTATAAAGAAAATGATGAATGACTATGAAAATTATAGGTGAACTCCTGTTTACAAGATTCTGATTTATAAGCAAATATAATTTTTATTCTGAAAATTCAATATACAACTTTATCTTGCTTTTACAAGAAATTTATAATGAATGAATGTTTCAAAAGTAGATTAAAAAGCATGCCTTCTTAAAACAAAGGAATATAATCAATGCCAATATCATCATCTGTCCTATTTGTATTTTTTAAAGTAGCATTTAAATGAGCAGCAGTAATTGTTTTCACAAAAAAACAAAAATGTATTTTATTCAAGTATAACATTTTCAGTACTTTTGTATCCTCTTCAGTACATCAAGAACTATTAATCAATGTTTTACAGAAAAAAAAACTTATCTATTCTAGGACAAATTACAAATCATACAACAGTAACAAAAATAAAAGAATAAAAAATTATAAATTTAAATTGAGAATAATTCATGGATTGCACATTACACATTATGGTTACAAAACAGTAGAATGTTGATTGTTGATATTTGCATTTGGTGGTTCTGAAAATGGAAATTTAGAAACAACACACAGGGAAGGCGACATCCTCTTTTACATAGATTATAGGAACGTCTACTGGTGTTCAAAGTTACAGAATGAGAGATCCTGCCTTTTGAGGATGTTTAAAAAAGGAGAAGTTGTATGTGATTTATTTTGCGGCGTAGGCCCAGTTTCCCTGGCTGCATTAAACAAGGGCTGTAAGGTTTACTCTAATAAGTTTTAACGTTAATAATTAGAAAACACTTTTAAAGCTCAAAAGTCTTCTTTTACAGCTAGGTGTCATGCTTTCAATACATTCTCAGCCAGTTGTTTGTTAATAATTTTGCCCTGCCTCATTCATTTCAATCTAAATTGTTTCATATGTTAGACTTTAAAATTTTGTATCATGTTTTTATGACTTTATTTTTCATCCATTTTATATTTTTATATCCTCTTCATACACTAATCTTGTTAGTGCTATTGTCAATTTACTTTTCTTGAAATCATTCTTATGCTCCACTAGTCTATCTTGTAGATTTCTTCCAATCATTCCTATACAGAATTGTTCTACATTATTACTGTTGTTTATTAGCAGGCCTGATAGACCCAGGTCTCACTAATAAACATCCATAACAATGCAGAACAATCCTATGTTGAGCTTTAAAAGTTTTTTTTTCTAATTATTAACATTAACTAAAATTTAAGAACCACCAAAATGCAATCATCAACAATCAACATTCTACCATTTTTGTAACCATAGTAATGCATAATGTGAAATCCGCAAATTATTCTCAATTTAAATTTATAATTCTTTATTCTTTTATTTTTGCTATTATTGTCTACAATTTGTAATTTGAACCATTTGTCCTAGAATATATTAAGTTGTTTTTCTATAAAACATTGATTAATAATTCTTGGTGTACTGAAGAGTGTATGGAAGTACCAAAAATCTATACTTGAATAAAATATGCTTTTGTTTTTTGTGAAAACAATCTATTACTGTTCATTTAAGTACTAGTTTAAAATATATGAATTGGTAAAAGTTAAGAGCAAAGGCAAAAGTTACAAAATGGAAATCATCTGTACTGTTTATGCTATACAAAACCTTTATTTATATATTTCAGAAGAGAACAAATTTGATTCCAGGTTCTTAAGACTAAAACAGAAAACAGTCACTTACCATCATGATGCCAGATTTAATTCTTTCTACCATAATTTTAGAGTTTTTCAGGAGCACCAGACTGACCCTCTTTTAAATGCTATTCTTTAATCATCCAGTTAACCTTGCCATGGGTATGAATGGCCTGTGATAGGCACTGAAATGCCCTGCTGCTTAACTAATGCAGTCAACTCCATGATGGGTTTTCTCATAACATAATGGTATTCATATATTCAGGGTCTAAATCCAATCAAAAAAAAATCTTGTTTATGGAATCTGGAAATGAACATAGATCCTCTTTGTGTAAATCAATGCATTTTCACATGGCTATCCAGTAGACAAATAGTGATGTTTAGTTTTGTATGAACTTTACAAAATGAAATCTTCATTGAATTCAAATACTTTTATTGTGTGTTTATGTTTTGTTGATAAAAAAAATTCAGTGCCATATTATATCATTTGTCTTTGATTAAACATAATAATTCAGTACAAGCATTAATGTTTTCTTGAAAATAATACTTTATGAAATTTGCTATACAACAGCAGATATCAATTTTTTCTTGAGAAATTTTCTTGTTTTTCAATTTTTATGCCATTTTCTCATATGTTTATTAAATAGCAGTGCCATTACAGAGATACTTATGTAACTACACTGCCTTTCAAGTAGCAGTGTAGTTACACACGTAGGGCATTTCAGTGCCAGTCACGAGCCATTCACACGTGGTGGGGTTAATTGGATGATTAAAGAACAGTTTGAAAATGGGCCTGGTCTAGTGTTCCTGAAAACTCTGAAGTGTGAGATAAGGAATTAAATTTGACATAATGAGGATAAGTGACTGTTTTATCATATCACCATCTTCAAGAATGGGCTTGAAGGGCTAGATCCAGATATCATTGAAAACATATAGAGATACTGAATCTTGAACTAAGCAAGGATACTCCAAGTAGTAAATGACATCTTTATTAGCCATTTGTACAAATGAAAGTTTTCATAACACTTTTATGCTGGCAGTCTGTTCCTTTATTAGAGATTTTCTCTAAGTAAACTTTGTTATTTAGGTTGTTTTAAACACTAATTATATAAATTGTTTTGTTAATGTTTATACAATTGGATGGTATTTCAACATGTTTCAGTAAAAAACAGTTGACATTTTTTGGGCTCAGGAAAATATAATATTTTTAATTATAATTAAAAAACCAAAATGAGATTCAAAGCTAACATGAATAAAATGATGTATTCTCATAAATAAATCTCAAATTATGAGAATTTGATTTACAAGCATTTTTCAAAAATGTTTATTCTCATAAACTGAAGTCAAAATATATAATCAAGATAAAAAAGAGAAACAAAGAAGTAATAAGGAAAATTTTGGAAATTACTCTTATCTTTAGATGTTTGTTTTCTATTTTATATTATTAATGTTCATTGTAGTAACTGCGATTAATGACATTTATGTCCTGTTTTGGTGATTTAATTGTGATAATCACAAATTATTATTATTTGAAGAGAAGCATTGCTGTAAAGAAACAGTATATCATTAACTGATGTTAAATATGTTTTATTTGTGAATTAATGAACCATTATGTTAATCTAGTAATTAAAATATTAGTTTGTTCATTATATTGACTGCATTTGATTTTGATGATATTGGTGAAAATTATTAATGAAATAATGAGAGATTATTTGTTCAGAATGAATTAATACATTAGTTCTAATAATATTATTTCTGAATTACACTTAGAAATGGTGATGAGAGGACAAAATCAGAATTGCTTTGTATAACTGTTATTTTATCATTGGAGAGAATGAATTTTAAATTTCTGCAATTTAATTATAAAAACTTTGATAGCATTTTTTGTATCATTTAATTAAGCTTTTCATTTTATCTATTGTCAAGCTGATATATTATGTATATATAAATTTAAGGGCTAAACAAATTTTTGCAATTCTTTTTTTTTCATTTTAAATTAAAAAATAATGAAAGATGATAAAACTAATTCCATTTATACTGGAGCCAGATTGAATCAAAGCAATTTTTTGGCACTAAAAATTGATTATTTAAAAATTAAAAATTTGATTATACCAAATTTTGAGCTTTTTTTTTTATATCAAAAAATACTGAACTACTTTGAACAATAATAAAATAAGATGAAGATTATACAATAAATACAACTTTTGAATAAATTAAAAGTTAACTTTTAATACATTTTTAAAAGTTCTTATTTTAAGTATCAAATATATATACATATGCATAAAATACTCACTGGATTGATTGTATTTATCAATTTTCTCGGTTTACTAAATTGAATCATACTTTCTTTCAAATGATTCAGAGGACCTTCTACAAGAACTTTGTTTTCCTTATAAAAATTCAATAAATGATTCCATAATGGTTGCTGAAAAAGTTAATTATAAATTTAAAATTTATAAATTTTGTTTACCAATAATTTAATAATCTGAATAATTACTGATTAAAATATATATGTATATATAGCCTAATATTTGTAGCCAAACATCCCTAGTAAGCTGAGCTAATTTGGAATTAAATTTTTAATTAATAATTACAGTTTAATTCTAAATTAGGAATGTCTGACTAGAAATATTTAATTAATAATTAATTCTTTAATAGGTTTTATTAACATACATACATATATATAAAATTAGATATATAAATAATAATAATAATAATAATAATAATAATAATAAATTTTTCAGATTAACTATTATTATATATTTAAAATTTTTAATAATACTTTATTAATAGATAACAATAGTTATTATTTTAATTAAAAGAATTTCAAATAAACGTCTAGAAAAATCCGTAATAAATTTTAAACTATTAACTTCTTCACTATTGTCTAGGTACTATATCAATTAATGCAACCATTGTATTTATGAATTTTTTTGATATAAGTTAATTATAATTTAAGAAAATCAATTTTTTTACAAAATAATAAAATCTACAACAAAAATTAAAAAGAGCATTTTTTAAAGGCAATATTTCTTAAGAAAAGTGAAATTTTATTTAGATATTTTCTAGAGAAAAATTATACAAAAAACAGATAATAAAAATTTGTATGAAAATAATTCCATCTAAAGGGAAATAATGGAGAGATCAAAAAACAGGTTACAAAAAGTTAAGGAAATATTAATTAATCTCTCTTCATTATGGATTTTTATTAGATTTATTTGAAATTTATTTTAATTAAAAATAATAATTATTTTTTACAATAAAGTGAACCATTATAATATGTAATTTTGCTTAAATATATTATTTGATTTATTAAACTAATATTAATTTTTTGAAAAACTTTTAGTATAACAATTCTAATTACTGAAAAGCTATATTCATTCAAGGAGAAAAGAAAGTTCAGCTTGCATGAAGTTAATATTTTAAACATCTCACAAATAGTATGAAAAGATAATTTTTTTCAAAATGTTATAGAAAAAAATTTTATGGGAAAAAATGCTAAAAATTGTTTCAAAAATCCACATATAGAATATTTTAAAGAAAATAAGATAGGCAAGGCCAGATGTTTTTGTTGTGAATTTAAATTAAAAATTCTTCTGAAAGACATTATGGAAAAATTTTAATGTAAGACATAACAGTAATATCTTGCATTATAAATATAACTGCTTTATTAAAATATTTACATAATGTAACACATTTATCACAAAATTTCTTAATGTGAAATATACTGCAATTGTTTTACATGAATAAATTTTAAAAAACATATTGTTTTCATTTTTCTAGTAGGAGTTTGTTTTTTAAAAACAGACTAAAGTCATATACATTTTATGAAAACTTCTAATAAGACAAATATAAGTTAATAAGTTAGTTCAGACAAGCCTGTTATAGAAGACACATTCCATTGTCAGTTGAAAACAAGAAATTGGAATCTTAAGTCTTTGATTTGTAAATACTGGAAAATAGTTACTAATAAAAACAAAAGTAAAATATAGAGCTTTTTAGCAGTCAACTTTTGTTTTTGTTTTGTGCATTCTTGGTGAACTTTTATTTTAGTTACTAGTATTTCAATTATAAATGAATTTGCATATATATATACACATAGTTTTCAAATGTAAAAAATTTATTAATAGCTTTTTTAAAATTTTGATATTTCTCAATCCTTAGGGAGAATATCAGATTTAAAAAAATTTACAATATTATTATTTATCCTATATTAATTGTTTATTTTCAATTAGTGTTATAACTTTTGAATAACTATTTCAAGAATAAATTTAGAAATACCTAAGTATAATCATAATGACTGAACAATAACATTAAAACAAAAAGAATTTATCAAAAAGTAAATTACATATTTTTTTTTTAAATATGAATCTTTTAATTACATATCAAAATTATGAATGGTTGTACACACGAATAAGCTATTTTATTTTCTAATTTCTAAAAAATTAAAAATCTGCATAAAAATTAAAAAAAAAAAAAATTTACAACAGCAATAGCAAAATAATCCAGAAGAATATTAAAAGATTACATAGTTATTTGATGTATCAGCACAGTATTCTATGATAGCAATATTTTTACAAAAACTTCTTGTTATAATCAGCCATTTATTTCTAAATTTGTATATAAGACACTATATCTAGATCAAAATCAACAACATATGTCACACAGTTCATTATACACAATGTATTCAGTTCCTCTAAGTTTAGTATAAGAATAAATTTAGAACTACAAAAATCTCAAGAATGTGCCATAAGAACATCTATATTTCTGTAATTCATTTAACAACTGCAAATCATATTAAAATAAATAAATAAATAATTACCTTAGATAGAACTTTTGGATTTCCAACTATAATGATACCATATCTATAAAATAAAAAATATAATTTTATTATATATAATTTAAAAAATTATATAATGTCAAAAAGTAAAGCAATTTTAAAATCTTTAATGGTTAAGTGGCAATACAGACAGCCCACTGACGAAGCAACAATATACATATAACTTACAGTATTATGAGCTTCATTCTAGTATATATGTTATCTCTTTAAACTAAATACAGTATTGTTTATCTGCACAAAGGAAAACAAGCATTTTATGATATTCCTTTACTATTCACTTTTTTCTGATCTCTGAGGGAGTAAAATTGGTTGAGATTATTTATCAAAAGTGGCAACAATATGATACCAGCACTAAACAGCAGTTGAAAAAATAATAACTAAAATTTTGTAATGTTTAAGTTTTAATTATTATTTTTTCAAATGCTGTTTAGTACTGTTATTTACAAATATATTATTAGTAGCAGTTAGTAAAAATAGTTGTTTAATATGGTACCAGTTGCTTGTAAAGCACTAAAATTTTTGAATGGATTGAACATTTCAAAAATGGATGACATCTGTCTATAATGATGCCATTCAGGAAGATCATCACCACCAAAGACAATTCAAATTAACAACAACAAAAGACAGGAGAACTATTGTAGTGAAAATAATGAAATTCTCCTTGCAGTGAGCATAATCAAGTTTAAAGTTTTCATTAAGGCATAACTTTTATATTTCACATCAATGCAATTGGCATAAAGAGAATTATCAAAATTAACATAAAACATTGGAAAGGATTCTGCATTCTTGATGTATGTTTAATCTTTTGAAAAATGAAGGATGAAGTGAGAAGAATATATGAAAGCATGAGGAAAAAGGAAAACATTCTGCCAGAAGAAATGCATAAGCATTAATGGAAAAGAGAGAACACCATTTTACTTATCCTTTAACAATATGAAAATGAAATAGTGAGTGATTTCTGTTCTCTTCCCATAGGGAATATTGACATCTGCTGGATTTGATACTAACTTTTGCTAAATCATTGCATTCCACAGTTATTTTGATCAACATTTCACATGAGATCTCTTTAAAAATGACAGACAATAAATTTTTTCTTTCAATATATTAATCATAAATCAATTATTTCTTCAAAATTGTTATATAATATTGATATAAATTTAAAGAAAATAGTTTTTAAAGCCTCTTTCCCAATTTATAAAATGAGATTACATACTAACAAGATCAAGTTGATTTTGAGATGTGCTCTTCAATAAATTAGTTATAAGACTATAATACAGTGGAGCATCAATTGCCTGAACTAATTGGAATCAAGGCTGTTTGGTTAAATAAATAGTTCAGATAATCAAATGTTTGAGAACACTCAATTTAAATGAAAAATTGAATTAGCCTACAATCAAATTATTATATACAATATTATTTTTACTATAGTTTAAAATAAAACAGTTTTACTTTAAAATACAATTTTAAAGTATTACAAAAAATTAATTTAGAAACAGTTCATAAATTTTAGTCAAAATATCCACACAGTAGTCAATATTGAATTTGTAATTTCTGTAATATCTTAATTTATAAGGCAAACTTCATGAATTGTATAATAGGTTTATCTTATTAATCTCTCTTTTAATGATGGTCAAGTGGGAAAAATCATATATCTTTAAAAATAATTTTAGAGGGGAAAAAAAATGCTTTAAATTTTCTTTATATATTATAAGCTGTCACATATCAAATGTTAGCTGATTTGTATTCTATATTGAATAAATCTTCTATGGAATGCTAAATATATCTTTGAATAAATAATCAAAAACAAATGAATAAGCAATAGAAATTCATTTGTTTCTGATTACTTTAGCATAATAACCAATACATAAAACAAAAAAAAAAAAAAAAATAGAAATTGTATTTTTTTTGAATGGAAGTATTTCAAATATTCAACATTCAACTGGAATTTTATATAAAACAAAAAAAAAATTAAATTATGGGTTATGTAAATGAGCAAAGAGGATAAACATCAGCTACAAACGACAACAAAAATGAATCATTTGATTTTTTAAGAGGTCCAAAAGAATTTATACTATCTGAATGTAATAGGTCCTCATTTAATGTCACCTCAGTTAACATTGTTTCATAATATATTTTTTGTTGATGACATAATAAATTAATTAAAAAAGAATTAAGAAATGAAGATTTTAAAAGCTATAAAATAGTAAAAAGTCCTATTTTCTTACATTTCTGTTCATAATAGAGAGGAAACGAGGTGGAAACCTACAGTAATTATATTGTATATAGTAACTAATTCAAGTATACAATATTGTCTATGAAAAACATTAAATTATACACACTCCACAATGCTTCAGTTTTTTTTTTTAAGATCTGAAATCAAATTATGAACTCACTTCTTTGAATATATATGAGGGGTTTGTGTTCATTGATCCTCATCCTGTACAAACTAACAGACCTTCACAAATGGTAGTAACCCCATGATAGGAGTTGGAGTGGCAGAGCTGTTAAGTGATTAGTGAATAACTGATAACTGATGTTAAAAACCTAATCATGGACATATCACCTGTGAATTCTGGCTGCCTTTTATCAAAAAATAATATCTTTATTCAATAACTAAGGGATAATAAGTACTTTCAAGCAGATGTAAATACATAAAGTAACTTTTATTACAACACAAACGTTTTCGATGTTAATACATCATCATAAGGTGTACACAAAAAAAATAACAAAATTACAAAAAACCTTATCTTCATACAGCATAACATAACTATTATGTAAAACATGATGTAATTATAACATACAATTAAATCATGCTTTTAATTTGATTTTATTATTGACCAATAATGCTTACATAAGAAAAAAATACCAAATATAATATTTTCTAATACTAGAATCTAGGAATGTAATCCTGACTTATAATATTAGATTAATGTGGATTTTGATTTCATGATTTTCAAGAAACTAATTCAGATACTAAATGAGAGAATGATTTTATGATTGTCCTTACTATATTCTGAACTTGATATTTTCACAGCATTTGGCTAGAAATACTTTTACCTGTTTTATTAAGAATTTATAGTCAGCAGAAAGGCAAGTAATAAAACAGTCACTAACCATGTACTGTTCTGTAAATTTCTTTTTATATTTGTTTTCTCATTTTTTTGAAATACAAAAAAATATTCCATATTCCAGAATTTAAATTACAGATTCTCAGTTTTAAATTAACAGGTGCAATCTTGAAATTAGAATATAGTAGTTTGTACTAGTAGGGATGAATGAATTATTCTAATATTTGAAACTGGAACAAGTATTTAGAACTAGTTTGACTTTGGAATAGACATGATGATACTTATCAGGTGCGTAAATATGAAACCGGAATTTGCCCATAGATGGCTGTAGCTGTCAATGTAGTTACTTTCAAACTGTGTCAACTCACAACAATTCAAGTTTCATAAAACAGCATAGTTTTTAATAGTGTTGAACATGTCGAGTTTTGTGCCTACAAACTACGATTTGCGGACATCACTGATTTTTTGTTTCCATTTAAAGAAAACTGCTGCAGAATCGCATCGAATGCTTGTCGAAGCTTACGGTGAGCATGCTCTTGGTAAAACACAGTGCTTTGAGTGGTTTAAG
>WUQG02023415.1:0-11331 GCA_011317285.2 Androctonus mauritanicus | reverse complement strand
TTAAAGGACACCTCAATGCTGCATCCTTTATCATGTAGGATTAGTCGATCCTATAGGATTAAAATTTCATTTTTATCACAATTTTAATTTATATTATTGCCAATAGATGGCACTAAGTGTTAGCAGTGTAGGATACTATATGGCTTACCTGATTTCTTAACACACCAATGTATTTCAACATGTATTGATAACATCACAGTCCTGCTGTGACGTCATCGTGATACATAATTTATGATGTCATTATGGCATCTATTTTGCTTAAATTAGCATTAAAATTGGACATATACAACTAATAGATTCCAAAATGACATCTTTGGAAAGTAGGCAATTTTAGTTATTTTTCAAACTTGTATCACTTCGATAAGATGAAATAAATTATTACATTTCAATTTTGTAATATTTACATCTGTTTTTTACAAACAAAATAATTTTGAGTTATCCAAAAATTCAAAATTTTTTTATGCTCATAATTTTAAATAATACTGTATTTTAAAGTTTTGTTATTCTTTTTCTGCACTCTAATAATAATAATATTCCCTACATATTATTTTAATATATTAAAATAGTTATATTTAACCATTAATATATTATAGGTACAAAATAGTATACTGATTAAAGCTGCCTATAATGTGACCAAATATATTCTGAGCAGTTAAGGATTAAACAAAAAGATCAAATAATCCAGAATAATATTTTGCCAATTAAGCTGCATTTGGTATAGTATTTATAAATCATTTTAATCAATAATGTTAGAATACATTGTGGCATTTGAAACTATATTTCAAGGTTAAAACAATCATTTTGCCTTCTTGTCCAAAAATAAATTAATTATGGCATTACTTATATATTTACTACCAATGATCAGCAGTTTTAGTATATGATGATATAAAAAAAATTTTTCAATTATTATTCTAAATCTACTAATATTTTGAAATATACAGGATGTTCCTAAAATGTTTGATCACATTTAAAATCACATATCTGAAAATGTTTCCTTTTCAAGATAACATATGGTGTAAAAGCATAAAATTTAATTAGTCTTAATCTGCTATAATGGCTATAGTAAATTTGTGGTTTGCAATCAAACAAAACAAAATAAACTGAATATTAATCACAACACTGTATAAGCTACTGAGATAACTCATGATTAATCTGAGGAAGAATTGAACAAGCAAGAACTTGAAAATTTCACATTTCTAATCCTTTTTTGTAATGGTACATTACATTAAAGACTAGTATGACATTAGAAATATAAACAAAGATATTAATAGATAAGGTAAAACTAATATTTATCACAAAAATTCTGGATTGTTTATTTTCATCTGAGCTATGCAGATCGAATTTCTTCTCATCCATGACAAATAACTAATTTCAATTACTTGAAGTCTGTTTGACATACTCCTGACATCAATAAAATCAAGCCTTTTTCATGTGAGGAGAGGCAGCTTTTTACGATGTTTATCTATAAGTTCATTTTGAAAGAGGCATGTTCAGATTGTTTCTGCACTTGCCACCACTCTTTTATGCTCTTCCCATTCTCCTTTTGGCTCAAGGACAGCATATAGGAATGGTAGCAAGTGCAAAAACAGTCAGAAGACTCCTCTTCCAAAATAGTCTTGCATCCCATTGTCCCATAAGAAGTTGCCTTTTCTCTTACAAATAAAAATGAGAGAGACTTAATTGAATTGGTGTCAGAAGCATATCAAACAGACCCCCTAGAAGTGGAAGTCAGTTATTTTCTCAGATGAAAAGAAATTCAATCTGTATGGCTCAAATGGGAAATAAATTATTTGCCATAGAAGAAATATTAGTTAGTTTTGAATTATCATCATTTTTTGTTTATATTTCTAGTTGTGATGTTAATCTTCAATGTAATATACAGGTATATTGTGAAAACAAGTTAGAAATGTGAACTTCTCAAGCAATGCACTTCTTTGAACATCAGTGTATATAGGATTACTATACATAACCTGTATTCTGTATTTAATAAATTAAAGAAAATTTCACCAACTTATTTTTATATTATAATCTTATTTCTAAATAATAATGGCATATTTATCCACTTTGTCTGTGGTTTCAATATCAAGCAATTTATAAATTAAAAGAAAACAAAAGTTAATCTTAACTGTTTATTACAAAATGGATTGTTTACAATTTTATACAAGCCATTCTGTATATCACTTACAATGGCATTGTTTGACAACTGATATATTATATATATATACTGTATATATATATAAATTTGAGCCTTTTCATTTTTTTTTTATAGCTATATTTCAAATAATATCCCTGTATTTATAAATACAAAAAAGAAAAGAATATTTAAATTAATTTTTTCTGTTTGGAAGTCAACATTTTTAATTGTAGTTAATAAGAGCACAGTTATTGTGAGGCACCCTATTCTTGATTATATCAATAAATAATTGCAAAAAAATTATTATATTATCTTTTTTCAATTATATTATTTAAAATTATTTTATTCATTCATTTAGATATTACTATTATTGATGATAGTTTGTGATAAAATATTTTAGATCATAAAAATATATATATATATATACATACACACACATATATGTGTGTGTATGTATAACATTTTAAGGGAAAGAGAAATTCTTTATAAATCCAAGTAACAAAAGCTCAAATTTGCATAGACAATTTTAATAAGTTTTAACAAAATAAATACAGATATTAAAATAAAAAATAACATTTTATGTATAGTAAAAGTTCAATATAATGAGTATAACTTACTATAAGAACTTTTATCATCACAAACATTTATGAATGCAGTATTAATTTACAAAATTATATTTAGTTTGTTTAGAAATAAATGAAAAAATTAATAAAGATTAAAATCTTTTTCTTTTTAAAATTTAAATTTTTTTTTATTGCTCACTCTCAGTATACTTTACTAATAATACATTTGAAAAATAAAATAGCACAAAAATATCATTTTTATTGTCATTATATTGATAAACTGGATTTTGAATCAAATCAATTTTGAAATATTTTAATGATAAGTTTGATAAATATAGCTGATAATCCAACATACTAATGCCTTATTCCATAAAATACAAAAATCTATTTTTGAATACAAAGAAAATATATACAATTCTTTTAAAAATATAATAAAGACAGATGAAAAAACTGAAAATCATCATCAAATGATGTCTTTAATGAGTTAATATAGGTTCAATTTTCATTAATATACAATAACACATTATAACAAATTATTGAAATATTAATTTTTTTTAATGTTCCTGTAAAAAGGCTCTAAAAAAATGCAGTAGTTTTCATTTGAAAATGTTTGTCTTTATTACAAAAATATCTATTTTAAGGAACAATTTTTTTTCCTCAACTCATTATACTAAACTTTTACTATATCAGTGTAATACTAAATAGTAATTAGTTGAGAATTTGAAGCTTTTACATTAAACGAATATTTTTTAAAAATATTACACAAAATTACTGTACATCAGAATTCAAAACTATAAGATGTCAATTATTTTAGGAAAGATCTAAATGCATTAACTATTTAAATGTGTATTAACCTTATTCCAAATGTAAATTATATCAACCTTTAAATTATATATATACATTTTGATCAGTTGCAATTATATAACAATAACAACAAAAATTATAACAATATAAATAATAATAGGGAAAAAATTTCTGCATGACCAACTATGATATTCAAAATATGTGCCATTATAAAACTTTAATGCGCGGTTAGGAGGGGAACTTCTTGAAAAAAGGGGCACGACTCTAGCACCTGATTTAGCAGTTTTCTAGTGTGGCAATTCTTCTTACAACTCGTGTCCATGTTAGTATTCAATTGCATCAATTATTGGTCAGTGATGCAAGTATAAGAGGTACTTTGTTTTTGGCTTTTTCGGTTGACCAAAATTATGGAAGCAATTGTAGGATTTACAATAGTGAACAAATGATTATCATTTTGCAAGACTAAAAATATTTGGCATTTATATATTAGAACTATGAAGTGCCATTTGCAGTTAACTGTTTCAGTTGTTTAAGTACAGTTTCCAATAATTTCTTCTTATCTCTCTCATTCTTTTTTAAAGATGGAAACAAATTCTTTTTTCGATCTGCCTCTCGAATTCTATACAAAGAAATATATTTGTATAATTTGTTTTAATTGTGATATAAATTTTTAATAATACTTACTTTTCTAATAGAATAATTGCAGTTTGAGGATTGACCCGTAAATATTTACTAGTTTCTTGACCATAATCATGAAAATATGTTGGCCAATCCCACGTCATAAACAGATCTAAAAGCTATAGAATATACTTAAATTTTAATAAGTGAAAAGAAAACTATCAAGATACTATAAGAATGATATTTACCTGTCTAAGTTCAACAAAACACATCTGTAGTGCACCATCTTCAAACCCCCGAACTGGATCAGAATTAGCAAATGCTAGAAAAATCATAAGTACAGAATATTTACAAGATTCTTTTCATGCCAATAATAAAAGAAGAAAAAACATTACTAATTCATAAATAGAAAATAATTGGCATTATACTTAACAAAAAGAAATTTTTAATATAATATGTGCCATTGTTAAATCTTGAACTGCCTGGGATTCTCATGTCAGTTTCTGACAACAGGAGCAGTTTTTGTATGTTGCTTCAACACTTTAAATGAATAGACATAAGGATTTGGCAGACTGAGGTCCAGAAATAGAAGAGAAGTGTTAAGGAAAATAACAGACACTAAACTCTTTTGTTTAACAGAGCAAGAGGTTATTTATTAAGAAAAAATTCAGTAAAAGAAAATGAGGCTCTCAAATTTAGATATAAATTAAACAAAAAAAGGGGAGGGGTGGATGACAAAATGTTATGACATAGCACAGCCCATGGAAGACTTACTTAGAGAGACTTCTTTTGTCAAGTTGACTGTGGTCAACCTCTGTTCTTGCTCCCTTGCTGGTGGCTATTTTCTCCCTGAATCTGAGAGCTGTTTCTTTAATGGACTACTGCTGTGTCTGTTTTACTCTTTTCTCTGTCTGTTTATTCTCCCCATTTCCACTGGTCGTCATCATATTTATAAAAAAGATGACGAGTATTTGTTGTGACAAATATTCGTCATCTTTTTTGGTTTCTTTGCACGTGAAGCGTTAAAAAAAGAACAACTACAGACGAAAAAAAGACCTAGTTGCTATATGCGGGTCATGTTAGTTCTTTTTTTTTTGCTTTTCCTGATGGTGGAATTTTTACAGAGTTGCAGGTGTTTACCAACTGGTCTCAGATTGGGGATGATCTTTTATTTTTTTTACAGCAAAGTGGTAACTTTCTGTAAAAAAATAAAAGAGCATTGACAAAAGAAGTTCTCACCATAAGTAATGCATGAGTGTATGATTCAGATGAGGGGTATTATCAATTACATCTTCCCAACAGGAAGGATTTGATGGTCCCATTTGTTTTTAAGTTTTTACAATACATTTAATATGGGTGCGTTTTAGCATTCATTTAATGTATGGGCCTATAAAACAATACAAAGAAATATTTTTCTGTGAAAGAAAGTAGAGTAAAACATAATTGAAAAGATACAAAGAAAACTTACATAATATTATAAAAATTATATATAAAATAAATATGATATAAACATGAAATAAAAGAAAAAGAGAGATGGGAGCTTCCTGAGCTCCACATCATACTACATATTCAACATGCAAAACTAAGTTAAAAATGTGCTTATAAATTGAATATTAATTCTTTTAGACCTACAGATAGTTCTCAACTTACAACTAACTTGTACTTATGATAGCAATGTCATCAATAAATTCTGCTATTGCTCAATGCATTTGATGTAGGTTTGATTCCCTGACCCAACAGTTTAATATATGAAAAAAATCATTTTTTGTGTCTGATTCTTGTAGTTTTGTGTTCTTAATGTTTATTAAGCTAATATATAGTGTTTTTGTGAATACTAGTAGCAAGAAATCCATAAATTTTGAGCATTTCCAACTTCATACTATTTTCAGCTTACAATCGTGGGGTTTGAAAGTCTTGGAAATGAACTTCGTTGCAAGTTGAGAACTACCTTTATTTGAGATAACTGGACTAAGAGAATTGCAAAGCGATCTTAAATGCATCATGTTGGAATTATTCAAAAAAATGAAACTCTGAGTGTTAAAAGCATTTCTTATATAAGAATTATAACATTTTATTGTATCAGTAATTTTTCAGATTAAAATTCTACAAGACAAGGCAGGTACAATGTGTGGAGCATGTCATTCTTTCATGCACTATTACAGATTACATCGTCATCATACTAATATAAACACCACATCTTCCCATCAAATAATTAGAAATTCACATTAATTAATTGATGATATTCTGTTATTAAGATTACATAAAATTATTTTTAAATCTATTAAATTAATTGTAATTGTCAGACTTTGAAAACTAAAAAAAAATGAAACTTCCCAATTATTCTTCTATGCTTATGGAAAATACACCAATGGTGGCTTCCATATTCTAAGTGGATATATTCCTCAACATTATACTCAGATTTGTCATGATTAATTCTTGAGATATTTTTCAGTTGATTCATTATCTTCTATATTTGGTAATGTCAAAGTTACATCAAGATTCCTTTGTTTATAAGATTCTTTAGACATCTTCAGATGATTATAGTGAACTTTTCTGCAATAATTTTTCCCATTGATTCAAATATTTACCAAAATTTTCTTTATTCTGCCTAGACATCAACTATGTTTCTATTCAAGGTTTTAAACCAAACTGAATCATTTATCTGAAATTTAAGAAAATTTCAGATAAGTGATTTAGTTTTTTTTAATTTATTATTCAGTTGTTTGTTAATCATTTCTGGATGAATGGATAAAAGAACATTCCTAACTTTTCTGTTTAGAAATTAGTAAGATGGAGTTTCATTCATACCTGTATGTGATATATTTCTATATTTGTATAAGAATTTTTGAAGACTCAAACATGCATCTATTTTAGGATACTGTAATATGGATTTCCTTAAAGCATACTTTACATTTTTAACCATATCCTCTGCAGGATATGATAATAAACTGGTGATATAATGTGATTTACCATATTACTTTTTAAAAATATTCTAAATTCCCAAGAATTAAATTAGTGGTCTATTGTCAGAAACCAACAATTGAGGCAATCATTTTTTATTAGCAACAGTTGCTATATTAACTATTCAATAAATATAAATTAATTCACAGTATGTATATATATATATAAGCAAATATTTTTATATCAGTAACTCTAATAAAAATTAATATTTTTAGGTTTGGCTGCTGTCAAAGATGGGAAAGAAAATGAGGAAAAAAATCAGATATGTTATCTTTTTCAATACAATTTGTAATATACAATTTCATTTTAAGTAAATATATTATCTTTATTAACTTTTCATGTAATTACAGCAGAATATAAAAATTCATGTTTTTCATTCATTTTAAAGATAAATCAGAAAATAATGAATAATGCAACAATACATAGTTCCAAATCACACATGGAACTTAACTATGCAAACAAAGATAATATATGCACTGTAATGATGCTAATTAGTTAAGTTAAAAAATTATTGTTTATATTTTGATTAAACATTTATCTTAAATTAAACCATAATTATTAAAAAAGTTTTCATTCTGATATGTAATGTACAAAAAATAAATTCACTTTAAGATAAAAAAAAAATACTAAAATATTTTGAATATTGTATCTAAAATATTAATTTTGAGCCTACTATGTTAGATTATTTTATTAAAAATACATACAAAATAATTATTATTTAAAGAATTAAATTGATTGGGCTTAGCATTTTCTGACACAATGACACAATAAATTTGCAAATGGATAAAATTTTTTTATAATTAAATTCATCTGTAATAATATGCAATTATTGTTTTAAATACCACCATTGCATAAATTATGATAGATTAATTAATTTATGATGAACTGGTTTCTTAACAAAAGCAAAAATTATCTTTGCAAATATATATTACTGTGAATATATGTATAACAAGTGCTTATAAAATGAGATATACTTGTACTTAAATCATAATAAATGATTTTTAAAATATTCTGAATGCCATAATTTCTATGTAAAACTGAATTTACATATGCCAAAGAATGCCTTTATGCTTGAATTTATCAAATAATAATTTTTTATAATTAAAAATTTATAATTTGTTATACTTAGGAATTATTATAATTTAATGTGAGAAAATATATTTACTTACATTCACATTGAATTACATCAAGATTAAATTGCTGGAGGGCTCCCATAGATATGTATTTAACATCATTATGAATTAAAAATTCCATTAAAGCATTGCTCACATGTTTACAAGCTGACATGCAAGCTGTCTGTGCAACTTTATCCTATAAAAATACAAAATCACTATTATTATTGAAAAGCACAAATATTTTTAAAATAATAATGGCTTAGTAATATTGAAAACTTATTTTTTAAAATAAAAAAAATTATTAAAAATCTTTAATCAAAATTTTCAATGTTTGAATTGAACCTTATTTAAATAGATCAAAAATAATTATAAATTTTTATATTTTTTATACAGGTAGTTTCTAGCTTTACAAGTTAATTTAGATCTGAAAATTATTTATAAAGTAAGATTTCATAAACCAAGAATCAATTAGAACAAGCTGGCTCACTCAATAAACTGGTAAAATAAACTCTACTAAATTATTTACAATAATTTAGCAGAGTTTATATTTTACTGGTTTATTGATACATCTGAGCCAGCTTGTTCTTAATAGATATAATTAAGGATTATAGAAGACTTGCTACCAAGAATCAATTTCCTTATAGATATAATGTTAAAATCAGAAGTTCAATTCACACAATGAAATTTTACCACAATAAAATTAAGTAAAGGCAAACAAAATCTAAATATACCAAATATTCCAAGCCAAATGAACTCCTAGCATAATAATAATGAATTAAACTATAATTTTAGCAATTAGTTTTCAAATCAAGATTACAGTGCCACCATCTGTTGAATTAATAATTAATTAATTTTTAAATTTAAACTAAGATAGCACCATCTAGTATTTAATAATTAGACTACAATTTTTAATTTAATTTTCCCCCCAAAAAAATTTTTGCCACTGCACCAGAATTGAACCAGGATCTTTGGGATAGTGCCCCAATGCCTTACCAATTAAACTATGGCAGATTCCATTTTGGGAAACTTAAGTTTCCAAATTGATCATTACATATCAGACAAGGCTGATATTAGCACTCCCAGGCAAGCTATCTATATAGCCATGAGCCCTCATGACAAACTTGGTCAGACAGACTTGTTCAAGTCAGATAATATACTCTAATTGAAGCTAACTAAAGAAATAACATTAAATTAAATATTCCAAACAAAATTAATTTCTAGTGTAATGATTCTGAATTAATGTTATTCCCCTAGTTAGCTTCAATTAGAATATATTATCTGATCTGAACACGTTTGTCTAACCAAGTTTGTCATGAGGGGCTCATGGCTACATTGATAGCCTGCCTGAAAATGCTAGTATTGGCCTTGTTTGATAAGTTCCAAATTAATCATTATATAATCTTCCCAAAATGGAATTCTGCCAGATGCCACCATAATCTAACTGGTAAGGTGTTGGGTATTGTCTCAAAGATCCTAGTTTGATTGGCTTCAACCTCTCCTGAAAAAGGAGAAGTGAGATCTAGAATTCGAACCTGGATCCTGCAAGGTGGTAAGTAATTGCTTTACTGTGCAACTATTCAGCTAACATTTAATTCATCAAATCTATAATGCTAAGCTTGTCTTTATATCATCAACATGGCAACTAGTCTAAGAGACATATGCATTGTTAACCTTTTATTCTTTAGAACATTTATCTGCACATACATAATTCAATTACTGTTCCTAGTACGAAGTAACAGTACTGCACATATGGCAGGTACCACTTGTGTATTTTCTATTCATTGTACTTGTTATCTATCTTCTATATTTTAATGGTTTCTTATGGAAATTCTTATTTTGATTTGCATTCTTGAAATACATGATACATTCTGAAAATCATTTCAGAATGTATCATGTATTTCAAGAATGCATTTTCTGTTACAAAATAAGATTTGGGTGTATATTGATTTTATTAATAAAATATCTACAGAATATTGCCAAATGTTGGAGTAGTTCAAGGTTCATCATTAAGTGCTCTGTTATTTATTCTTTGCATCAATCCAATCTTTAATATCTCATTGTCATATGTAATAGATTATGTTGATGACTTCAAGATTTTAAACACTAATATTGCTAATCTAATTCAATATCTTAAAGCTATAAATATGTAGTTAGTTGAAAACAATTTAATACTAAATGAATAAAAGACATTCTTTATGAAATACTCTTTAAAGCATAATGTCAATATTGATCAAATAAATTATGATAATCACTTATATAATTTTGTAACTTTCATTCTGATCTAGGAATAATTTTTGACAGCAAACTGACCATTAATCATCATATAAATAATTTAATAAGGAAAATTTATAAATGTTCAAAGTTCCTATGAAATGACTAAGAACTAATGAATTAATATTTCAAGATGTTGAACAAATAAGTGTTTTAAATCATTTAAATCAAATGCAGCAGAATTTATAATGAGTATTATTTACAATATAAATAAGGTTTCTTTTTTCTTAGTATTATTTTGTTTTAAGATTCTTTTCACTTTTACTTAGGGATGTTTACTAATGGATTTTTATTTGCATTTTCTATGTAAATTCTTTATAAATTGTATTTTCTTTTTAATAATAAATAAATAGACAAGCATAACATTATATTGATTAACCAAGCATATATTTGCTAGAATTATATTTTAATGATTAAAAGTTACTAAGAACTTGGAATGTTCTCAGCTTAAAGAAGCCACCTTTGGCAACAAGACATAATATTAGCTTGAACAAAAGATATTTCTATCAGATCAATGTGCAAATAATCTTAACTACAATGTTTGTTAAGATATTATTTGTTATAATTAAACATTGTTAATGAAAAATGAACAAAAATGCAATAATGTTCTATGGATACTGTTTGAATTTATGCATATTATAAAATGCTATTTGTAATTGACATTTATTAAAAATCATTTTATTTGTTTAAAGAAATTAATGCAATTAAATTTTCCCAAATGTAGTCTTTCTTCATAAATAATGTGCAGTATAAAATTTCTATTGTTCATTAACCTATTTGCTGCCACTGATGTATTCACACATCAAGAAATGGAATAAAAAACGATAAAAGAAGGGTTAAAAAAATTAAAGCCCAATTTTTTTTA